>RJWJ010003751.1:0-11272 GCA_004363605.1 Indri indri | reverse complement strand
TAGCTCAGAACGATCCGCCCGCTTCAGCCTCCCAGAGTGCTAGGATTACAGGCGTGAGCCACCGCGCCCGGCTCTGGAGAATCTCTTAATTGACGTTTTGTTGTATCATGATATATTTAAATCAGTTTTCACCTTTTTAGCTTCATAAATATATTTTCATACTGTTGTGTGGTTATTGACAGAATTTGGTCTAGAATGTGATTTCTAGTGTGACATGTCTTAGACTTTTATTTTTGTTCTATTTCAACTCAAAGGTACTTCACTAAAATCGCTCACAATTTCAAGACACAAAATGAATGTGCCAATACTTTGTCAAGGTTCAAGGTTCTATATATTTGTGTATCATTCTTGGTACCAAGCCTTTAAAAAAAACTGCTAGTTAAAGTGGGTTAGAGGGTGCCATGTTCATTTTCTAAGTTATAAAATAAACTTGTTGTATTGGATCCAATCACTTCACAAAACCAGATGAAAACTGGATACTCAGTGCCATGTGATTGTTTAGCATCAGTTCAACACTGGGACCATCACAAATGCATCTTTTTCTTGAAAGATTTTAAAACTTAAAACACTTCATAGTGCTTATATAACCCTGTATAATTAACAAAAGCATTTTTTTCAATTTTAATTTTGAGGTATTTTTAATATAGTTTACATACAGATCTTAAGTATGTAGTCCAATGAGTTTTAACAAATGTTTTGGTAAATGTATATATCTATGTAATCAATACCCCAATCAAGATATTAATAGAACATTTACAGCACCCCAGAGAGTTCCAATCTAGTGTATACCCTCCTCCCCCCAACACACACACACACACACTCACACACACACACACATACATACACACAAAGGCTACCATTATTTTGATTTTTTTTATTGTATAAATGCAGTCATATTATACGTATACTTTTGTGTCCGGCTTCTTCCACTCAGCATGTTTTTGAGATTCATTCATGCCATTATTTGTAATAGTAGTTTATTCCTTTATATTGCTAAGTATAAATAAATAAAGATTTATTTTTCCTTGTATCTGTCAATAAATATTTGAGTTGTTTCCAGTTTTGGGCTATTACGAATAAGACTCCTGTAAACATGGATGTACAAGTCTTCGTATAGACATGTGTTTTCATTTATCTTAGGTAAATAGTGAGGGGTAGAATTGCTGGGTCATAGGGTAGGTATATGTTTAATTTTATAAGCAGTTACCAAATAGATTTTCAATGTAATGATTCCTACAAGCAATGTATGTGAATTCCAGTTACTCTAAATCCTTGCCAACATTAGGTGTTGTCAGTCTTTTTAATTTTAACCATTAAAATTGTATGAGGGGTATTTCACCGTGATTTTAATTTGCATGTTCTTGATGACTAATGAGCTTGAGCACTTTTTAAGAAATGTGCTTACCGATTATTTTTATATCTTTTGTGAAGTGTTTGTTCCAGTCTATTACTCATTTTTAAATTGGGTTGTTTGTCCTTTTGTTATTGAGTTTTAGTAACTCTTTATATGGTGGATTTGATGGGGCCAAGATGGCATATTAGAAGCAGCCTTCACTTGCTGCTCTCAAGGACAGGATCAAAGTTTGACGGTAGATGTTCACCTATGGAGGGATGATCTCAGAGATCATTGTGAATCATCAGAGAAGCTACCTGAGACATCAAAAGTCAGGGAGAAAGAGGCAGGGCGATCCACTTGGCAAGATCAGAAGGTACCTGGGGGAAGCATCTATATATGGGGAAGGGTTAGGGGAGAGATCCCCAGGGCTCCACAGTCTCCCAGGGGACACTGTAACCTGAGCTGCAAGGGGGCTGCCCCACCACAGCAGGCCTCCGAACTGATCAGGGAGCAGCTTGGAGACTGTGCAGAAGCATCAGACTGGAGCGTAGGCAGAGTGGGGTCCCACAACTTCTGGTCCCAGGTCACTGCAACAGATGCCAATCTGTGCTCTCAGCCACCTTAGCTCTATCAGAATGGCCATTTTTAACAAGTCACAATAGATACTGGTATGGATGCAGAGAGAAAGAAATGCTCATACACTGTTGGTGGGACTGCCAATAAGTATAACCTCTATGGAAAACAGTATGGAGTTTCCTCAAAGAAATAAATGCAGACCTACCATTCAACCCAGCAATCCCACTGCTGGGTATCTACCCAAAGGAAATGAAGTAATTTTATCAAAAAGACACCTGTACTCAATGTTTATTTCAGCACAATTCACAATTGCAAAGATGTGGAACCAACCTAAGAGCCCATCAAATCATGAATGGATAAGAAAATGTGGTATACAGAGAGAGTACTACTCAGCCATGAAAAAGGGGTGAAATGATGTTTGCAGCAGCTTGGATGGAACTGGAGACCATTATCCTAAGTAAAGTATGTTGGGAATGGGAAACCAAATATCATATATTCTCACTAATAAGTGGGAGCTAAATGATGTGTACACATGAGCACAAAGAGATACAAAGGACATCAGAAACGAAGAAGGGGGGAGGGTAGGAGGGGAGATGTGGTATAAAAACTTACCTGTTGGGTACATGAACACCATTCTGGTGGTGGACACACCAGAAGCCCTGATTTCCACGTAACAAAAATAGATGTATGCCCTTAATATTTTGAAATAAGTTGTTTTTTTTTTTTTTTTTTAAAAAAAAACCCAACTCTTATGTATTCTGAATACAAGTCCTATGTAACAAGAATATTTTTAGCCAGTCTGTGGTTTGCCTATTCATATCTTTTTTTAATGGAGTCTTAAAATTTTTAATTTAGATGACATACAATTTATCATTTTTAATGGTTAATAATTTTTGTGTCCTCTTTAGAAAGTCTTTGGAAATAGTTTATTTTATATTTTCTTCTAGTACCTTTGAGAAACTTTATAGTTTTAGCTTATACATTTAAGTTTGTGGTCTATATAAAATTAATTTTGGGCTGAGTGTGGTGGCTCATGCCTATAATCCTAGCACTTTGGGAAGCTGAGGTGGGAGGATTGCTTGAGGAGTTTGAGACCAGCCTGAGCAAGAGTGAGACCCTGTCTTTACAAAAAAAAAAAAAAGAAAGAAAGAAAAATTAGCTGGGCATGGCGGTATGTGCCTGTAGTCCCAGCTACTTAGAGGCTGATGCAGGTGGATTACTTGAGGCCAGGAGTTTGAGGTTGCAGTGAGCTATCATGAGACTACAGTTATCCAAGTGACAGTGTGAGACCCCACCTCAAAAAATAAATAAATAAATAAAGTAATTTTTGTAATGGGATTTAAATTCTTTTTTTAAATTCAAATTATTATCTAATTGTTCCAGAACCAGTCTTTGAAAATATCTTTTTTTCCTGATCAAATGATTTTGATAGCTTTGTCAAAAAATCAATTGACTGTATAAATGATGGTCAAATGTTGAACTATCTATCCTCTTATATTGGTCTATTTGTCTATGCTTACATTAATACCATATGTCTGATTACCGTAATTTGATATTGAGGCCTCCAACTTTGTTATTTTTTTGCAGGATTGCTCTTACTATTCTAGATCTTTTACATTTCCATAAAAATTTTAGAATCAGCTTGTCAACTTCAACAAACTACCTTGTGATTTTGTACTAGTCAAGGTTCTCCAAAGAAACAGAACAAATAATATATATATATGTACACATACATATATATACACATGTATATGTGTAGTTAGAGAGAAAGAGAGAGAGAGAGATTAGTACAAGAGGAGTCTCATGCAATTATGGAGTCTGAGGAGTCTTGCAGGATGTCATCTGCCAACTGGAGAAGCAGGAAAGCCGGTGGAGTAATTTAATTCGAATCCAAACGCCTGAGAACCGGGGGAGGGAGGTGAACATGCTGGTATAAGTCCTGGAGTTGGAAGGCTTGAGAACTAGAAGCTCTGATGTCAGAGGGCAAGAGAAGATGGCTGTCTCAGCTCAAGAAGAGAGAGAGAGCAAGTTCCTCTTTCCTCTGCCTTTTTCTTCTATCTGGGTCCTCAATGGATTGGTTAATGCCCATTCACATGGGTGAGGGTGGATCTTTACTCATGCTACTGATTCAAATGCTAATCTCTTCTGGAAACACGCTCATAGACATACCTAGAAATAATGTTTCACCAGCTATCTGGGCATTCCTTAACCCAGTCAAGTTGACACATGAAATTAACCACCATAGATTTTGATCAGGGTTTAAATTAAAGGTTTAGGTAAGTTGTTAATAGTTTGAGCCTCGTTACAGAGATGAACAAACTGGAGGTCAGAGAGCCAGGGAGGATAGAATACTAGAACTGGAAAAGACATGGGATAGACTAATTTTCCACAGTGGTTCCCTAACTTTGTTGCACATTGGAATCAACTGGGGATCTTTAAACAGCACGTATGTGGCTCCCTCCCTGGGATATTCTGATTTAATTGGTCTGGCATGCAACCTGAGTGTCAGGATTTTTAAAAGCTGTCCTTTTAAAAGGTGATTCTAATGTGCAGAAAACTTTGGGAACTGCTGGTTTAGTGCATGAATTTATAGATGTGCAAATTGAGGCCCAGAAATAATGAATGAGTTGCCTAAATTTAAAAAACTTACAAATACACGGACTCTAAACCCACTGCTTTCTACGCAATGCCATATGAATATTTGCTGAAAAAATTTGTGTAGACCTTAAAAATCAACAACCAGCAAAGCTCTCAACCAGAATTAAGTAGCTGCCACTTTCTCACCAGCAGAGAATGTTATCTATCTCTTTTGTGTTGTACTGAACAAAGTTCTATATACGAATTTCCTCTGGGAAGTAACAAAGAGAAAGAACAGAGAGAGGGGGAAGATTGGAAGAAAAAACAGAAGCATTAGGACCAGGTGTGTTATTCCACCCCTGGATGCCAAGTCAATAGCTGTCTTTGTGTTGTCAATTTTCAGGCTATAAAAACAAAAGACTATTTGGAAGAACACTATGAAGCCTGAAGCCTTATGCTCACTGGGTAGAAACACAGAATATCTGATAATATCACTAATTTCAATATTAGCAATTTCTATTTAAATTTCATTTAAAGAAAACTGCTTTTAAACATCGCAAGCAAAAAGAACATTGCTCAGCATGCACATTTATTTTCTGCCTCTGTGGGATTCAATTTTCTTTTGTTTGGAAAATGGAAACGATAGGACAATAGGTAGAACAACGAATGTTACATAATTTTTAGTTCTTTAAATTGGGGATTTAGAATTTGTAGTGCCATTTTTCCAGCATAAGATTTTTTAAGCTCCCCGGAGGAAAAGGCAACATTTTCCTTACTTGGTATACTCTCATTAGCACAGTGCCTGGCACGAGCAGGGAGTGTTAAATTGAAGCATCTCACCAAAGAAGAAAAACTAAAGGCAGCATTAAAATGTTTCTAGCAAAAGTCCCACAGCTTTTACTTTAAGCATCAGACTGTTCATTTCAAAGCTTCAAAAAAGAAATCCACACTAAACAGATCTTTCACCTTTAAGCTTCATGTTGAACATCCTTCAAAATAAATGTCATAGTTTCACAATTTTTCTCATTTCAAGGCAGTTCAAGACAAAAGAGGACTGTTCCAATGTACCTATTCAGTTCAGATGTTTGAGCTTTGAGGATTTGTTTATGATTATTTGGGTTTTGTCATAAGGCATCTTTCAAACCATCTTTCAAGCTGTCTATTGGTCATCTACTCTCAGAATTACTGTTGTCAATAAAAGACCCATTCTCTTGTTTTTGAAATAGAACCAGTTTGAAAAGAAAATACTGGTGATGTGCCAAAAGCATATTCAGAATCAGTCTGCATATTCCTAAAGCAATAGCAATTTTTTTGAACTGGAGCTGTATGTGGGGTCCACCCTCAAAGCTGTCCCATTTGGACGGGGGTCAAATGAAGAAAGAGGAGGCAGAATATCAGCAACATTTTGAAGTTTACTTTGGGGACAGTGGAGGATAAAATGAGACTGCAGATATTTATTTCTGTTATTTTTATCTCCCAGATTAGAGGAGAAAATCATGATGGAATAAACATATACTTAATACCTAATTTGGGGATTTTGGAAAACTTAGATCCAAGGGGATGGCTAAGGGAGGGGATGACTGGAGGTGGGGGTGGGGCGGGGGGCTGGGAATCCTTCCCTTTCGTTTTTTTTTTGCCAGAACTTGAATTGTACTCCCTGGCGGTTATCATTAAGATTGCTAGAGAGGTTGGCAAAAAAGCATTTAGAGGAGATAAGGCTTCAGCATGAGATACAAGCTCCTTTGATCATTTTGATATTGCTGCGGGTAGGTAATTCAAAGGGACTTGTATTGGGAATGGCTTTTACAAAGTTATCAATGATAATAAAGAGCCAGTCTATCTCTTGATAGTCATTAGATTACCATTCGCTCTCTTCAGGAAGTAAGGGTTTTTAAATCCCCTTTGTCAGATGTGCTGACACAAAGTGCATATCATCTCTTGATCATATTCACAGAGGCACATACTGAAAAGGTCACCGATGATGAGGCCACTGACGGTGATACCATTGTCTCTTCATCAGAAACACTATGGATCATATGACTCAATATCCTGTTACATCAAAATTTAGCTACACTGCTGGCTTTCAGGCTTTCATCGAATCCCCTTTTGGATGTACCACTTGTGCTAAAAATATGATTCCATGGCAGTGAGCTAGATTTTTAAAACTCAGATTCAGAAGGGTTGCAAACTCAGTTCTAAAGCAGTGTAGACTTTGGAATTCACCATATTTGGGTTTGATTTTTGGTCCTACTACTTATTGTCATGAGACTTGGGATGAAATTTAATGCCATCCTCTGTAAAATGGGGATATGAATACTTACTTCTCAGGGTTACTGTGAGGATTATATAAGAAAGTATACATATAGCACCCAGGACAGTGCCTGCCACATTGTAGGTATTCAATACATAAGAGCTATTATTATTATTATTATAATTATTATTATTCTACTACCACAGGATAACTCTTCAGGGTAATAATTGAGCAAGAAATGGTCTTAAATTTAATAAAAGAGCTTACGAGTTAACTTCCTACAAGTCGAACTTGTGGAATTTAGAATTGTGAATTTTTATACTGCTCATTGTTAAAGTTTGTCTGGGATGTGCTTAGTCATTACTCTCTAATGAGATGAAAGTTACTTTAATTTTATTAATATTGACTTAAATAGGTATTTTGTCACTGAGTTCTATTGAATATTGTAGGAATAATTAGGATTAAGTAAAAAAATGTATGTAACTTTTTGCTGCTTAGGAATAAAAAGTCCCCTGGAAGTGACTCCTGAATGTAAGTTTCTTTCTGGAGAAATTCAAGAGGAGAACTGAGAGTTTTTAAAAAAAAAAATAAATTTTAAACCAAAGTTGGACATACCAAATAGCCACAAATTGATGGTCATTCCCTTCTGTGGCAGTGGGCGCTTGGCATGGATGGCTTCTATATTCTAGATCATTTCTTTGGGTGGGTTTTAGGGGTTAGTGAAGGGTAACCCATGCACATTACTACCGTGGTGCATTGGGTACACTTTTTTTTAGTGAAACTGGGGCTCCCTCAGGAAAAACTCCATCTCATGTGAAGCATGTAAATACAGCTTATTATGAGTCAAAATAGATCATGAATAAGAAGGAATTTGGGGGGAGATCAATTATTAAGAATAAAAGGAATGAAATGTTAGAAGGAAGACGAATAAGCTCCCTTTCAGGATGTTCATCTCCTTGGTAATTAGCAGAAACTCCAATTTTTAGTAGAGGTTAAATCCTCTGCTATGAAAGAATGACCATTTTTAATTTAGTTGTTCCACTGTCGTGCATTATGTTCAACTTTAGAGATCAGATCTGAAATTGTGAGGGCTGAGGATGGGTGATAATAGCACAGGGGGAGGTGGTGATGATGTCTTTTCATGCTCAGTGATGGCTGGCCACTTCTAGGTACCAATGAGGATGCAGGTATGGCCCTGAACAGGTTGCATGCATTTGCTCACTTAATTCTCACAACAGCCTTAGGAAGAAGGGACTACTGTTTATTCCATTTTATGGATGAGGAAACTGAAGCTTAGCGAGCTTAAGTGATAACTTCAAGGTACATTTTTCAGAGATGAGATTAGAACCCAACCTGCCTGCCCTCCAAATCTACTGGCTTTAACCTTGGTCCATTAAACTGTAAGTCAGCATGAGTGGGAGTCTCTTCCTTTGGCTGAATGAATGAATACATTCAGCTTGAACAAATACAACTATGTGGAGATCCAGAGCTATGTGGGAAGAACCCAGACAAACTGCCAGCCCCAAAGGGTCTAGAGTGAGTTTACCTTAGGATCAGAGGTTTGGGGGCTTGGCCAACCTCTTTAGTGCTTCTGCTAAGGTCAGACAGATGGGAGACTGTGTGAATTGCTCTTTGCCACTTACTAGCTGTGTGGTCTTGGAGAAGTCAAATAAGCTCTCTGAGCCTCAGTTTCTTACCTGCAATAATATGGTGGGTAAGAGCCCTTGCCTGTAGTAGAGTCACTTTTGCTGCTCAGCATCCATCAGCTCTTCTCCTGTCAAAGGGTCTCAAATTTCTCTTAGGGTTCTGATCTCTACCCTATTCTCAGTTCCCATGCTCTGGGTGCCCTTGTATGTGACTCAGATCTAGTCATTAAGAATGTCGTATTACTGTGGCCACAGAAATGTGACCCGGTGAGAGTCAATGAGATGCAATGAGACTTTGGCCCAGGCTCTAGGGACAGCATTCATTGCTGAGAATGAAGCAAACACAGAGGAAGTCAGAGTCAAGACATAAAGGGAGAAACAATACCATTTGGTACCCTGAATCAAACTGTATCTGAAGCCCAACTTATCCCAGGTTTTTTCAATTAAATAAGTAGTTGCTAGGAGAATTGCAACTGAAGATGTCCTAACTGTACTATATAGTTGTTGGGATAAAAGATGGTTTTGTACAATAAACACTTAAAGTTTCTGACACATATCAAATGCACACCAATATTACCTATTTTAATTTTTCTCAGTCTAAGCTTATACTTTGGGAATTTAACCAATTTTATACTTTCATTTTTTTCTTTTATACATTTTCTGATTTACTTTAAGTTTTAGTAATATACTTTATTCAACAACTAGTGTTACAGCTAACAAACATAAAAGATGCAGTAATCACATATGTAAACAAAAATAAGATTAACTGTCTGGCTAGAGTCTATAATTGTATTCCTGAAATCAACTGGACAATATTATCAAAAATCTTTAAAAAATCTCCATTGTTTTTGATTCAGAAATTCACTTGTGACACTCTCCATTATAAAAGCTACATAAAATTCAAACAAAGATTTGTGTATCACAACATTATTCATAATATGAAAAATTGAAAAAACCCCTCAATTGTTGAACAGCAGGGGAATGGATAAAAAATTTATAAGCCATTGATAGAACTGAATATTGTATACTTATTAAATAAAGATAATTACAAAGAGCTGTTTATAACAAGGAAAGTGAACAGGGTATACTGTTAAATGAAAAAGAGATACTGAAGGTACACATATTATGAATTTAGTCATGCAAGATATTTTATGTATATTGTATTATGCATACACATACAAATGATAGAAAACACCAAAAGTATTTTTCAGAGATTTGGAGTGCCAGGCATGTGCAACACATCCTGTAAAAGCTAAAATTTGCTGTCTTTTGTGTCAAAGTGATGACTTAGGCTGTTAAGATGTATTAACAGCTATATCTAGGAAAAATATTTGAGTTGTTGAACCAGGGGCCCAATACAGGCATCATCTATCAGTTTTCTCTGGCAGAGATTTAAAGGAAACAAGCTGAAGAACATTTTCCCAGACAGTCAGAGGAAGTGTGGAATTAGGATCCCTCCTATATGGTATTCCTCTTACCTGCTGCATTTCCCTCTTTCAGCCTCCACTTAGAAATGGAACTGTTGGTGCACTGTTGATGGGAATGTAAAATGGTGCAGCCACTGCCTAGTAGAAAGTAGTATGGTGGTTCTTCAGAAAATTAAAAATAGAATTACCGTATTATCCAGCAAGTCCCCTTCTGGGTATACACTCAAAAGAATTGAAAGCAGGTCCTTAGTGAGATATTTGTACTCCCATGTTTGTAGCAGCATTATTCACAATAACCACAATGTAGAAGCAACCCAAGTGTTCATGGATGGATTAATGGATAAACAAAATGTGGTATATACATACACTGGAATATTATTCAGCTTAAAAAAGGAAGGAAATTCTATCACATGCTACAACATGGATAATCTTGAGGACATTAAGTGAAATAAGCCATTTAAATGAAATAAGCCAGCCAAAAAAGGGACAAATATTGTATAATTCCACTTACATGAGATTCCTAGAGTAGTTAAATTCATAGAGACAGAAAAATGGAGTGGCGGTTGCCAGGGGGTGGGGAGGCAGGAATATAGAGCTATTGATTAATGGGTATAGACTGTCAGTTTCGCAAAATGAAAAGGGTTTGGAAAAGGATGATAGTGATGGTTGCACAATGATATCAATGTGCTTAATGCCACTGACTGGACTCTTGAAAATGGTTAAGATAGTATATTTTACATCATATGTATTTTACCATAATAAAAAAAATTGAAAAATAAATGTAATTGTTGGATTGGTCAATTCTCCAGGTCAATATTAGGACAGGTACTCCCCAAGGGAACTGCCTACCCTAATATTGTTAAAACAAAACAAAACAAAACACCCTTGTTTTCTAGTTCATTATCATTAGAATGTTTGCAACTCTACTCTCTTCAGTAACAATAGCTACCATTTATTGTGTACCCTTTTAATATCAGATATACTGTTTGGTACTTTATATATTTCATATAATGTAACATACTGTGAGTTAGATATTATCATCCTGTTTTGCAAAAAAGGAAAAAGGTTTAGGAGGAGTAAATAGCTTTCCCAAAGGCATGTGGCCAGTGACTATCAGAGGCGGGCTGTGGACCCTGGTTTATCTGACTCTGGCTGCATCTTCCTGAGCCACTCTGTTCTCTTGTGGGTTCCAGGGCCCAGCTCACCTCTACAGTATCAAGCCCAAGGGTTTGGGCCTGGAGTGAGTTACTCTCATAGTCATCTGTCTTAGGATCCTCTGCCCTTCTGGGTCACTGTCATGGCAGCTGCCCCAAGGGCCAGTTGCTTGAGAGCAATGCATTGATGTCACCTTATCCAAGACAGAGGAGGGGCTCTTCTAGGTCCACTTGCTCCTGCTGCTCAGGGACAGGGAGGTATTTCCCTGGCTCCTTAAGCTCATGTATGACCGTGGGTTAAAGCA
>RJWJ010003750.1:0-82801 GCA_004363605.1 Indri indri | reverse complement strand
TTACATAATTATGTATAATTAGACATATTATAAATAAAATACATAATAAATTAAGGAAAATTTATTAATACATTTATAGTTATTTTTAATACCACAAATACTACTTTTAAAATCTAAACACTGGAAATAAAATTTTAAAGTGTGAAATAAAAAAGTAGCACAATTTGATATATTGTGTATTTGTTATCACTTGTTATGTGACAAATTACTCCCAAATTTATTTATTTTGGGGTCATTTGCAGTAACAATATTTACTACCCCTCCTTTTCTGTGGGTCAGGAATCTGGATGTAGCTTGGCTTGGTCTTCTGGCTGAGGATCTGTCACCAGACTACAGTCAAGCTGTCAGCTGCAGCAGCATTCTATCTGGAGACTTGACTAAGGAAGGTTCTGCTTCCAGGGTTACATGGGGGTTGGCACGATTCAGTTCTTCTCAGGCTGTTAGACTGGCTGTTGCACTGAGATTACCTTCAGTTCCTTGTCATGTCCAAAGACCTGCTCACAACATGGCAAATGGCTTCATTAGCAGGAAGCAGGTGAGAAGGAGAGAGAGAGAGAGAGAGAGCGAGCATGTGAGAAGACAAAAGTTACAGTCTTGTATAACCTTATTTTGGAAGTGATATCTCTCACTTTACCTGTATTCTATTCATGAGAAGCAAGTCATTACCTTCAGCCTACACTCAAGAGAAGGGGGTTATACATTGTTGTGAATACTAAGAGATAGGGATCATTGGGACATTTTAGAGGTGGGTTACCATGCATTAAAAAATAACAGTTGACTCTCATGGTACCTTTTACCAGCTTCAGGGATGTATGTCACTACTTAAGGATGTCCCATTTCACTTTAGCAGTCTCAATCAAATACTCTCAACATGATTTTATTAAAATTAGATCATTTATACCAAAGAAACTGCAGATCATACATAATAGATGTGGGGTGTATAACAATAGTAAAATTTTCTCAACCATCATTGTTCATCACTCTTCCTTCACAAGCGTATCTTGAATTCAACAATATTTTTTAGGCATATGTGTTTGTCATGTATACGTGTATGTGTGCATGTGTTTAACTCTGTAGGGAACACAGGAATCCTGCTATTTAATAAGAGTAGATAGATTCTTGTTGGAGAACCATATCTGATTTATAACCAAATATTAATATGTGTTTCCTTGAATTATTTATTTGGCAAACATTTTATTGAAATGTAACATACATACAAAGAAGTTTAACATTAAAAAATGTACAGCTTTAGGACTTTATACAAAGTGAAAAGACCCATATAACTACTCTCAGATCAAGAAATAGAATGTTTTCAGTACTCTGGACACATATCTTCTTGTCTGTCTACCCAGTCATTAACATTCTAAAAAGTGACCACTACTCTCTACTACCACAGATTAGTTTTGCCTGTTATTTTTTAACTTTATATAAATGGAATCATGAACATAATATGCATATTTATAACAGGTTTATTTAAAATGGTTTGTGAGATTCAGCTGTGACATTTTATTTAGCAAAGGTTCATTCACGTTCACCATTGGAAAAGTTTTCTAAGTTTTTGATAATTACTAATATTGCTGCTATAAACATTCTTGTACATAATGTTTGAAGACACATGTAAACACATTTCTAATTCCACCTAGGAGTATAATTCCTAGGTCATCAAGTGCAATATATTGAGATTTAAAAGATGCTGCCAGTTTCCAAAGTTTTATGTCAATTTTATACCACCAGAAGTGCAATAGAGTTGCTTTTTAAGTTGATCCACATTTTAGCCAATGCTTGATAATATCAGTCTGTTTAATTTTAGTCATTCTAGTTGATACGCAGTGGTAGTGTATTGTAATATACATTTTCTTGATGAATATGGAAGTTGAGAACCTTCTTATATGTTTATTTAACCATGTGAATTTCCTATTTTGTACAGTACTTTTTTAAGACTCTTACTAATTTTTCAAATGGGTTGTATGATTTTTTACATTGATTCATAAGATGTTTGTATATTCTAGATGTTAGCTATTGGTCTGATAAATGTACTGTGAATATCTTCTTTCACTCTGTAGCTGGCTTTTTACTTAATATCTTATTTTAGAAAAATAATTTTTATTTTAATAAAACCTGTATATCAATTGGACTTTCCTTTTGTGATTAATGATTTTTATGTCCTGCATAAGAAATAATTGCCAAACTTCAAGGTAGTGAAGATAGTTCATAGAAGCTTTATTGCTTTTCCTTTTATATTTAGATGTAGCATCCACCTGGAATTGATTTTTGATGGATATTGTGAGATAAAGGTTAAGATACATTTTTCCCCATATGGATATCTTACAGACCTAGCAACAAATATCAAATTGATCACCTTTTCACACTTCAAGGTCAACTTCGTCATAAATTAAGTGATTGTATATACGTTGATCTATTTCTGTTTCTGAAATATTCTTTAAAAAATATTCTATGATGGGTCTGTCCTTGCACTACTAACAATGCATATCCTCGTCCTTTGTTCTTCTTACTTAATATTAGCTTGTCTATTTTGGCTGTTTTATTTTCTAAATAAATTTTAGAATCTAAACCTAAATTTTAGAATCATTTCTTAATTTCCACAGAAAAATTGTGGGGCTTTTTGTGTATTGCAGTGAATCTATTGACTAACTTGAAGGCAATTGACATTTTTGTAATACCGGATCTTCCAATAAATAAACATGATATGTTGTATTAATTTTCTGTTGCTGCATAACAAATTAACACACATTTATCAGCTTAAAACAACACAAATTTATTATCTCACAGTTTCCACAGGTCATTAGTCTGGGTGCATATTGCTAGAGTCTCTTCTCAGGGTCTCACCCGGCTGAGATCAAGGTGTTGGCCAGAAATGCTATCTGATTCTTGGAGAAGTCATCACTCTCTTTAGGATTTAACTCTGAAAACCTCAAAAATATAGTGATTAGCACACATTTCAGATTGTATTCCATTTGATTTTCTTGGAATTATCTCTTCTGTTTAGAGGGTGGAACCAAATTTTCTGTTTTCATGGGAAAATAGAATGTATTCTTTAGCAGTAGTAGCATAGCATTAAGATAGTATATTCAGTAGTGCTAATTTGGTCTTGTAAAATCTGAAAATAAGGAGGAGGAGTAGAGAAAGAATGGGGGCTTTGTCAGGAAATTGTGAAATTGTCAGCTTTCTCATTATTGGTGTTCTTACAAATAAAGCTAAATCATACACATATCTGTGAATAATTGGATAATAATTGTTAGTCTATTTGGTTTTACAGTGAACTTCTCTAGTAAAGAAGGAGGATAAAATAAAGTAACTTTATTAATTTAAAATATACACCCATTCCCAGACATCTTATTTTGTTTTCCCTTTACTCTGAAATGATTGTACTGATTAAAACTACTAATTATATTGTGTGAAACTATCTTAGTGTATAATGAGGGAAAACAGCATTAAAATCAGAAGTCTAGAAGTCAAGCTCCTATAGAATCAGGTTAAATTTTTAAGCCCTCATATTTTGAGGCATTCATAAAATGTTTCAGAGGGATTACTGCTGGCTATTAGAGGATTTCAAATGACTTCATCACGAATAAAGAAAAGTACTTTATAATCCAGTAAATCTTATGATGTTCTTCCATTATGAAATATTTCTATATGGAAAGACTTTTCAAAATGAGATTGGGGGACATGGAACTTGATGACATCAAGATGGCTGACTAGAGGCACTCAGCACTCACCTCTTCCATAAACAAAACAAAGTAAAACAAAACAAAACAACAAGTAGATAACACATATTGAATAGAGTATCTAAGAGAGAACACTGGAATGCAGCAAAGAAGTGATGAAGTCCCTCTGAGGCATGGGTACTGGGGATGGTATTATACAGGGGGAAGTGAAGTGCCTGGCCAGGATTGATTCAGAGCCAAGAGGGACTCCCCACTTCAGGAAAAAGAAAAGTGAGAGATCCCTAGCAGTTTACTTTTCCATGGTGCAATCTTGCAATCCTCTAAACAGGAGAGCCCCACACAATTACAGGCCCTGAACCAAGTATAGAGAGCTGCCTGGAGTCCACACAACTGCATTGTTCCAAAGAGGGATTCCACAGCACTCAAGCCTGGGTAACAAGCAAGATCCTACTTCTCCCTCTCCCTCTCCCTTTCTCCCTCCTTCCTTCCTTCCTTCCTTACTTCATAAATAAATAAACAACAAGGAAGAACTAAAACCAGTTATTCTCAAACTATTCCAAAAATTGAAGTGCAGGAAATTCTTCCTAACTCATTCTACAAGGCAAGCATTACCCTGATACCAAAACCAGACAGCACAACATAAAAAGAAAACAAAAAACCAATATCCACGACAAACATAGAAGCAAATATCCTCAACAAAATGGTAGCAAACCCAATTCAACAGAAGAATATCAGGATTACACACCACAATCAAGTGGGATTTTTTTCCAGGGATACAAGAATGGTTCAAGATACATAAATCAATAAATATGATACATCACATCAAGAGAGTCAAGGACAAAAAGCATATGATCATCTCAATAGACACAGAAAAAAACTTTGATAAAATTCAACTGCCCTTCATGATAAAAACTCTCAATGAATTAGGGATAGAATAAACTTACCTCAAAACAATAAAGGCCATATATTACATATCCACAGCTAACATCATACTGAATGGGGAAAATCTGGAAGCTTTTCCTCTAAGACCTGGAGCAAGACAAGGATGCACATTTTCAACACTCTTACTTAACATGGTCTTAGAAGTCCTGGGTGAGCATTAGGCAAGAGAAAGAAAGAAAGTGCAGCTGAGCGCAATAGTGTGTGCCTATAGTCCCAGCTAGTTAGGAGACTGATGTGGGAGGATTGCTTGAGTTTAGGATTTCAAGACCGGCCTGGGCAAAATAGCAAGACTCTGTCTCTTAAAAAAAAAAAAAAAAATGCATCCAAACTAGAAAAGAGGAAGGAGGTTAATTGTCCCTGTTTGGAAATGACATGATCTTTTCTTATATATAGAAAAAACAAAAGATTCCACCAAAAAAAAAAAAAAAATCTGTGCAATTGATAAATGAATTCAGTAAATTTACAAGGTCCAAAATCAACATACAAAATCAGTAGTGTTTCCACACACCAATAATGAATTAGCTGGAAAAATTAAGAAAACAATCTAATTCAGAATAGCTACCAAAAATTAAGATACCTAGGAATAAATTTAACGAATGAGGTGAAAGATCTCTACAATGAAAACTACAAAACACTGAAGAAAGAAATTGGAGAAGACACACAAAAAATGTAGACATCTCAATTCATGGATTGCAAGAATTAATATTGTAAAAGCGACCATATTAACCAAAGGGATCTATAAATGCAATACAGTTTCCATCCAAATACCTATGACAGTCTTCACAGAAATAGAGAAACCAACCCTAAAATTCATATGGAACCACAAAAGACCTTGAATAGCTAAAGCAATCCTGAGCAAAAAGAACAACCTAAAGATATCACTCTCCCTTATTTAAAAATATATTACAAAGATATAGTAACCAAAATAGCATAGTACTGGTATAAAAACAGACACGTAGACCATTGGAATGGAATAGAGAACCCCAAAATAAATCCACATATTTATAGCCAACTGGCTTTTGATTGAGCGGCCAAGAACATACACCGGGAAAAGGCAGACTCTTCAACAAATGATGCTGGAAAAACTGGATATTTGTGTGTAGAAGAAAGACACTAAATTTCCATCTCTCACCATATACAAAAATCAACTCAAAATGGATGAACAACATAAATGTAAGCCCTGAAACTATAAAAGTACTAAAAAGAAACAGGGGAATTGCTTCAGGATATTGGCCTGGGGAAAGATTTTATGGATAAGACTTCAAAAGCACAGACAAAAAAAGCAAAAATAGATAAATGAATTATAACAAGCTAAAAAGCTTCTGTATAGGAAAGGAAACAATCAACAGAGTAAAGATACAACTTGTAGAATGGAAGAAAATATTTGCAAACTATTCACCTGTTAAGGGATTAATAGACAGAACTTAAACAACAGCAAAAACACAAATAATCTGATTTCGAAATAGGCAAAAGATCTGAACATAAATTTCTCAAATTAAAACATACAAGTGGCCAAGAAGTATATAAAATAAATGTTCAACATCACTAAAAATGAGGGAAATGTAAATTAAAACTATGATAAGATATAATCTCACCCCCATTAGAAGGCTATTATCAAAGAGAGAGAAAATACCAAATGCTGGTGAGGATGTGAAGAAAAGGGAACTTTCATACACTGTTGGTGGGAATGTAAATTAGGATATCCATTTTTGGAAACAGTATGAAGCTTCCTCTAAAAACTAAAAGTAGAGATACCATATGATCTAGTAATCCCACTACTGGGTTTTTATCCAAAGGATAGAAAATCAGTATATCAGTGAGATATCTATGCCTTCATATTTATTATAGCACTATTCACACTAGCCAAGGTATGGAATCTGATTAAGTATCTGATAATGTGCTCTATATACACAATGGAATAATATTCATTCCATTATATATATATATATATATATATAATTTATTTATGCACACAGATGCGCATATATATGTATAATGGAATAAAAATAATAAAATCCTGTTATTCCTGGCAACGTGGATAAGCCTGGAGGACATGATATTACTTGAAATAAGTCAAGCACAGGATAAGTACCACATGTTCTTACTCATAGGTGGGAGCTAAAAAAGTTGAACCCATACAAGTAGAGAATAGAATTGTGATTATTAGAGGCTGTGATGGGCAGAGGGAAAGGGAGGATAGGGAGAGGTTGGTTAACAGATACAAAGTACAGCTAGATAGGAGAAATATAGTGTTCTATAGCACTGTAAAGTGACTATAGTTAAAAATAATGTATATTTTCGAATAACTAGAAGAAGGGATTTTGAATGTTACCAACACAAAGAAATGACAAATGTTTGAGGTGAACATGTACTCACCATTAAATTGGAACTAATCAAACAACACTTATGTGCACATTTGGAAATAAAACTCATTGGAAATCAAGTAGGTGGGTGGGGAGGAGAAGAAGAGAAAATTCACATCTAACGGGTACAGTGCACACTATCTGGGTGATGGGCACACTTATAACTTTGACTCAAACTATACAAAAGCAATTTATGTAACCAAAATGCTTGAACACCCATAATATTCTGAAATAAAATAAAACAAATGTTTGATATGATAAATGTGCTATTATAAGTACCCCAATTTCATCATTGCACATTGTCTACATACATCAAAATATCACTCTGTACCCCATAAATATGTTGAATTATTACATGTCAATTAAAAATTTAAAAAAAGGAACAAAATGAGACAAGATTTAGTAAATAAAGAAAATCACAGGAGCTAAATTGAGACTGCTTTTGAAAAACTGTAAGGACTATAAATTTGAGTGTATAGTGCCACTTAATTGCTAGATAATAGTTCTCTTATAAAGGACTTTCTCACACTATTATGGTTAACTCATATTTTCAAAGAGTCACATCCTCCCTTCTGGAGGTAGACGTTTCTCAGGATTTAATGAAAGCCTGTTAGTTAACGTATAGAAGAAGCATTTTATTGCATCTTCTTAATTATATTATTAAAGGTAACTGGTAAGGTGAGAATTCTATCATTGACTGTCATCTATATTCATATTATAGAGGAAAAAATCGAAAAAAATTTCAACTTTAAGCAAATATTTCAGTATAAAATTATTATTTTCCACACTGTTAATCATGACAAGCAACATGATGCTATACAACATTTCCAAACACTAAGGCTTCTGGAGAAAGTGTTTTCTATTCACTGACACTACTTGGCGTAGTGGAAAAGCATGAACTATAAAATGTGTCAGGCATGAGTTTAAATCTCCACTAGATAAATCTGATGAAATGAACATTTCCCACTTATATTAGTCAGATTTGTCCAGAGAAACAGAGCCAATAGGAGATTGTTTATATACATGAAGATTTATTATGAGGAATTGGCTCACATGATTGGCGGTGGTGTGATTCAGTCTGAATCTGAAGGCCTGTGAACCAGGGGAACGAATGGGGTAAATCCCAGTCTGAGAGCCAAAGAAAATGAGATGAGATGTCTCAGCTCCAACAGTAAGGTAGGAAAAAAGGGGTGAATTTCCCTTTCCCCTGCCTTTTGTTCTATTCAGGTCCTTGATGAATTGGATGATACCCAACCACAGTGGGGAATGTAATGTGCATAACTGAGTCCATCAATTCAAATTCTTGTCTTAATCAAGAAACACTCTCACGGACACACCCAGAAATAATATTTAAACTGAACACCATGTGGCCAGTCGAGTTGACACATGAAATTAACCATTATACCGCTAAATAGTAATGTGGTGATCTTGGGCATGTATACACAGCCAATAAATGACAGGCTGTGCAACTTGTATTTGTAAACCTCTGTTTTCTCATCTGTAAAATAGATGAAATGATAAAGGTTTACAAGTGCTTATTGGCAATTTCAAAATCCAAATCAAACAAAAAACACCTCTGAAAAACAGATGTTAACCTTGTAAATCATTTGCTGGTAAAGCTTGTGCAAATGAAATGAGGTTATGGTAGTCTTTTTCTTTTAAATCCTATTTAGTGTGAATAATAATAACTTTTGCTGTAGAACCATTAATATAGTGGGGGAAAAATGCATTGATTTTCTGAAACCCAAAAGAATATAAATTCTATAACATATTTTGCTCCAAAGGATTTCTGTAAAAGAATATGCACGTGTACTTACTTTTCATAGATAACACAGTACCTAATATACATAAGTAATTAAAAAATTCTAACTCTTCCTGCTACTTGGTATTATTTTATACACATTTAGATTTTTGTTCCTTACTTGTTTTCCCTGGCCCACATTGATTTCTGCTAATATCCAAAACAGTACAAACAAATATTACACCAAAGATGCATTTCAGGGATGTTCTTAAATGTCAGCTTAAGGGAATTATAGACATTTTGTCAAGGTTTTATTTGTTTGTTTGTTTTTATATCTTAGAGGCAAGAGCAGAGATGATAACATGAGCTCATGAGCTTTGAAACCCAAATATCTAATTATCCACATCTCAACTATACTAAATCATATAAATAAAATAAGCTTAGGACAGTTATTGCAAAGTAACTTTTAAAATAAAGACGTTTGACTAGTTGTACTTTGTTTAGAAGAGAATACTCATATAGAAAAGAGTGAGTTTTGTTTTGAATTAGCTGCTATATGGGCACCTACAACATTTTAGTGCATTTCTTTCTCTCCTTCCTTCCTTCCTTCTTCCTTCCTTTCCTTCCTTCCTTTCTTTTTTCTTTCTCTTTTCTTTCTTTCTCCCTCCCTCCTATCCATCCTTCCTATCCAAGCTAATACACAATAAGGCTGAATTATTTTTAATAAATGAATAAAAATATAAAAAGAGAATCATTTGGGTTTATGGTCAAAATGACAATGTTTGAATTAAAAAATGTTGAAACTAAAGTACAGATGAATAGGTAGCCATGCAGGGAATGAGTAGATGTTCTGAATGAGCAAGGGCCCTTTCTAAATTTATCAAGTACAGAGTAGTTATGGCTACTAGTCATATTGTTACAGCAAATGTTACAGCAAGTGGTCCCGAGGACAAACCGAGCGGCACACGGAGAGTCAGAGAATCAAAGTTTATTCCCCAGCGGACTCAGAGGGGCCTCGCCACCAAATTCTGAGCACCATCTACCCGATTTTTCCCACTTTTAAAGTTGTGGTGGTCTGCGGGGTAGGGTGTCAGGTGGTTAATACTCTCCAGGTAATAGGTCAGTTGATGTGTCAGATAATATATTTAGTGTTATGCTGATGAGCCAGGCAGCAGATTAGTCTATGGGCCAGGTAATAGGTTAGCATTATGCAGATGCGGGTCTTCTGTGAGGAGTGGGGGTCTCAGGTGGCTGATGTGCCAAGTAACAGATGGGCGTTTTCCTTATCAATATGCCATTCAGGGTGGGGTGTCATTTCTATAAGATTACTCAGAAGCATGAATAAAATGAAAAATTCATAGAGAAGTATAAGTAAAATCAAAGAAGTTAAAGGGAATCAGACTAAGAGAAAGAGGCTAAACAGAATTGATGGGCACCATGAGAAAGGTAGACTGCTATTTTCTAGCAAACCTTTTAAGACTCTGGAGAGAATATCCAAATCAATATATTTTATATCATCAAAATGACCCAATTTTAATTTAAAAAAAAAGATCCAATGACCCAGTGATTGGGCAATAACCTGTCATAAAAAATGCTAGGCTTTCTTCTGTAATGGTACTTAAACTAGAAGCCTTTGGCCTTCTGTCTCCCTTAAGGCAAACCCAAAATGCAAATTAATTACTTTCAAGCATTGTGATTTGATTCTAAATACAAAGTCTTTGTAAAATTGTACTTGACTGACAAAATTGTGGCATGTACCCACACTAAACATGATGGCATGTGATTTCCCCTCACCAGACCCCCTGGCATGTTATATTGCTTTGTTAATACGTCAAAATACTTGCTTTGAGCTGAAGGTCCCACCGACCTAATATTCATTCATTCATTCAGCTGTTTCATTAGTTAAATGGAATTATGTTCTTAATTTCCTGAAAACTATTGATAAGTTATATTTGGTCGAAAGAGTAACACAGTGAGATTTAGTAATAGTAGTATTAAATTTACAGTGAGTTAAATCAGAGATAGAATTGTAGAGACCAGCTCACTGCCAGTGAAGGGTCAGAGGAAAGCTCACTAGTTGTTAAGATCTCAGTGCATTACCACGTTCTTTTGACTTAAAGATTAAGAAGCCCATTTTTTTTTTTTTTTTTTAGGACATCCAGAATTGATCAAGATTATAGTAACTGGTGTCTGCTAACATGGCCACAAACTACTTAAGTTGAGATCAGAATGTTTGTTTATGATTTTTATTAAAGTGGAAAGCCTAGTAGGTGCTCATGGCACGGGCGGAAAAACGTTTCTCACACAGAGATTAAGATATATAAAAGTAAAAAAAATTACTTTATCTTCTTAGAAGGAGAGAGAGAATGAAAGAGGGAGACAGGAAAGAGAGGGAGATTTTGGCATCCCAAAGAAAAAGAAGTGAGGTGCCAGCCCTGGGGCCAAGTGGCTTGCTGATTTTCAGGGAGATGAAGAGAAAAAAAATAGTTATGGCTGTCAGTTGATAACAAAAGCAGGTGCAGGATGTCAAAGTCCAGGAGTTGGTTTTCCCCTCCTTTCCTTGGAGACAGGATTATCTTATCTCAGAAGATGTGACTCTGCCTTCCAGATATGAGATAAGGTTGAGGATGTAGTTCCTTCTCCTGCTGTTTACTCGGGAATTCTGCAAAAGCAGATTCTCAAAAAATAAAAAAATAAAAAAATAAATTTAAAGAGAAAGATTTACATCTCCTTCCTGTCCATTAAACTCTTTTCAGACGTGCAAAACAGAACTTCTGCAGGGTGCCTGTTAGTGGGAGAACTCATAGGATTGATCTTAACTGTTACTAGGAAATTGTGGGATTAGCTATTTTTCTGTTTTTTTGTAAGGTCACCCCTTTCAATTTTGGTCACAAATGCCAAGTAGCTTAAAAGCTTGTTATCAGCTAGCTAGTGAACTGGCCCCATCTAGGAAAATCAATGTGCTAAGCCACTTTATAATTAGAAGGTGGCTTGGTGAATGTAGAATCAGAACCAGATGAGTTGGTTGGATGATCTAGTGTCATCAACGCTATGCAATCCCTAGTAATGTGAAACACTGGCCAGGTGAATTCATATTAACTGGTCAGAGTATGTGCTCTCCTGAGTAGTACAGGAGGCACATTAGTAGCTTCTCTTATTCGACCTTTTACTCAGAGAGGGTAAGTATCCGTATTAGAGATGTGTTCTCCAAGTTATAATCACAATCCAGTTATACCTTTCTGAGACAACATTCTGAGCATCACATCTTTACTTAAAAATAACATTTTTACAGAAGCCTTCTCAAGTTATTTCTATTTCAGTTAAATTTTATCTATATTTTTCTATAGATACATTTATTCCCCCCTTTAAAGTAAACTTTTATTGAAATAAAACATATATTCACAAAACACAAAAATTTATTCTTAAGTCTTATTAGAAACGGTAGTAGTTTCCTATTGGCGTATAACAAATTATCTCAAATCTTAGTGGCTTGAAAGTATAGCATTTATCAACCCAAAGTCTTTGTGGATCAGGAGTGCTAGAGTGGCTTAGCTGGATGGTTTTGTCTCAGGTTGTCTCATAAGGTTTCAATCAAGGTATTGGCTAGAGCTGCAGTATCTAAAAAAAAAAGAAAGAAAGAAAGAAGAAAGGGAGGGAAGGGAGGAAGGTAAGAAGGAAAAGAGGGATGGAGAGATGGAGGGAGGAAAGAAGAGAAGGGGAAGGGAGGAGAGGAAAGGGAAGGGAAAGGAAAAGGAAGAAACTTGATTGGAACTCTGGGATCTTTTCCCAAGATTGCTCATGTAGCTGTTAAAAGGAGGATTCAGTTTTTCACAATGTTAGCTACTCATAACTTGGCTTTCCTCAGAGAGAGAGAGAGAGAGAAAGAGAACAAAGCAGAAGCCACAGTTTTGTATAACTGAATCTCAGAAGTAATATACTGCACTATTACTTTAGCCATATTCTATTGGTCACAGAGACCAATCCTGGTACAATATGGGAAGGACCATCACAAGGATGTGAGTACCAGGATTTGGGGCTCACTGGGGACCTTCTTGGGACCTGACAGTTTTCCCTCTGTCCCCTGATGATTCCTATCCCCCTCACAGTGACAAGTATACTCACCCTCTTCCAAGGCTCCCCCTGCCCCCCACCTCATCCTATTACAGCATCAGCTCATCATCTAGAATCTCATATGAATCAGCCTCAGATATGATAAGGTTTCTTGAGTGAAGATCTATAGGTAAAGCTTTTCCAGTACTGTTCGCCTTGATTGTAGATCTTTAAACTAAAAAGATCAGTTATCTGCTCTCACATACTCAATATAAAAAGGTGAGACAGGCATATGACAACCACCATGCATATTTCTAATAAGAAAGGGGAAAAATGGAAGTTACAAAGGAGTCTTTGGAGCCTAGAAAGTTTTAAATTTAGCAAGGAAAACATTGGAAGTTTCTTGATTAGAACTCTGTTCTACTTCTGCCCAGGAGTTATTCATAAAAGTCAAAATTCTATGAATGGTGTGTTTAAGACACATTAAGACATCACTAGCACTCTTCTCAAAATTCTTACAGTTTATTCAGCTCCATCCATTAGCTGGTTCCAAAGCCATTCCCACATTTTAAGATTTTATTTTGGCAGTACTGTACTTCTTGTGTCAAAATATGTGTTTGCTGTGTATGATAGAGTAACAAATTACACAAAACTTAGCTTCTTAAGGAATCTGGGAGTGTGTTACTAGTTGAGTTTGGCTTAGGGTCTCTAAAAGGTTACAGTTGAGGTGTGGGCCAGAGTTGTAGTCTCTGAAGACTAAATTGAGGCCGAAGGATTTACTTCCAAGTTCACTCATGTGGTTTTCACAGGAGGCTTTAGTTCTTTACAACTGTACTTCACCTACAGGGCTACTCACAACATGAATTCCCCCAGAACAGG
The DNA here is from genome assembly GCA_004363605.1 of Indri indri. Lineage (NCBI taxonomy): Eukaryota > Metazoa > Chordata > Mammalia > Primates > Indriidae > Indri > Indri indri. The sequence goes on along the minus strand of RJWJ010003750.1, from coordinate 69,140 downwards.
GCGGGCAGGGGGCGGGGTGGGGGGAGGGATGTAAAAGCAACAGTCTTTTATACCCTTTATATTCTAATCTTGAAAGTACATAACTATCATTTCTGCCATGATCTGTTAGTCACACGCTCTTTTATTTTATTTATTTATTTTTTGAGACAGAGTCTCACTCTGTGTTGCCTAGGCTAGAGTGCTGCGGTGTCAGCCTAGCTCACAGCAACCTCGAACTCCTGGGCTTAAGCGATCCTCTTGCCTCAGCCTCCTGAGTAGCTGGGACTACAGGCATGAGCCACTGCACCTAGCCTGGTCACACAGATCCCTGTCTCCTCCTGTCAATGAATATCAGGACGAGGCAGGGATCACTGGGGACCATGCTGGAAACATTGGGGTCTGGCTATCACAGCTCTCATGGATGCTGTTCATTCAAATTTAAGAAACACTAAAATGAAGTGATTAAATCATGGCTCCTTTTCTGAAAAAAAAATTTGGCAGTTTCTTAAGAAAAAAAAACTAAGTAAATATGCACTACCATATGACCCAGCATATGATTATATTCCTGGGCATTTATCCCAGCAATGAAAATTTATGTCCACAGAAAAACATGTACATGATTGTGCATAGCAACTTTATTTGTAATAGTCAAAAACTGGAAACAAAACGTCCTTCAACATGTGAATGGATAAATAAACTCTCACATAACCATACCATAGAATACCACTACTCATCAATAAAAAGGAACAAACTATTGATATATGTAAGAATTTGAACAGATCCGAAGGCATTATACTAAGAGGAAAAAAAGCCAATCTCAAGAGGTCGCATACTGTATTATTCAATTAATATGGCATTCTTGAAATAAAAATATAGAATGGAGAACACATTAGGGGTTACCGGGGCTTAGAAATGGTTGGGGGAGAGGGTAGGCGTGACTATAGAAGGGTAGTATAAGGGAGATCTTTGTGGTAAGGATTAGCTCTGTATCTTGGCTGTGGTGGTGGTTATATGAATCTACGCATTAGGTAAAATGGCCTGAAACTACACACACACATTGCCTAATTACAGTGTCCTAGTATTATTGTACTATACTTCTGTAACATGGAACCACTGGAAGAAACTGAGTGAAGGGTACAGGTTTCTCTCTACTATCTTGCAACTTCTTATGAATATATACTTGTTTCAAAATAAAAAGCATTAAAAAAACAAACGTAGCTCTTCAAGTCAGAGAGACTGTGTTCAAATCCCAGCTCTGTCAACTCTTAACTGTGTAGCTGTGGATGTGTTGCTTAACCATTTTACATTAGTTTTAAATTTTTTGAGTTAAGTTTTTAGAATGCTCTGTAATGAAAGAACTTTTATGCTGAGTCTAGTAAGAAAATAACTGGAAATGAAAGTACAGGAAGCTTCAGACTCTGCCTGCCTTTGTTTCCTACTTCTAAAATCTGTACACAAAAGAGATGGAGAGGTAGTATGGGAGAGGCATAAAGAGAGAGTGAGGTCATTCCAGAATTTAATTGTCAATGCAGATTGACAATGTCAAGTCATCACTTGTGCTACTCGCACATTGGGTGGTGGTCTTGAAATCTTTCTGTTTTGGGTGTAGCCATGATGTAAGCCTTTGATATTTATCTAAACTGTTGGCTCTGGTTCTTATGTTATTAATTGTTTCCAGCCCCATCCTCCAATGGTTCCTATTTGGTACTATTAATAATTTCATTGTATCTTACTGTAAACCTTAAATTATTTCTTTCCTTCAAATTGTCTATAGCTAACAGTTTCTCTATTACCATCTTAAGTATATATATAAGCAGTTACCATATATTGTTCTATTTATAATTTTTTATTAATGACATTACTTCCTGATTTGGGCCTTCTCATATTTATTTACACTGCAATGTTTCCATTTCCATAACTCCTAGACATGGGATCATTGCATGTTTTCATGCATGAGAGGAGAATGATACCCAAAAGTAGGTACTTTCTTCAGAATGTTGGCTCTTAAATAATCCGTTTCCTCATATGCAAAATGGAATTGTAATATTTAATACGAAGACTTGCTATGGGGACCAATCAAGATAATGATTGGTAAAGGCCATAGTACATTGCTTGGGTTGGCTCAAACACTGAATAAATAGTAATAAATAGTAACTACCAGCACCTATTTCTTCCTTGCTTCTCTTTCCCTTCAGGTTTGTTCATGCACATTCTGCTTCCGACACTCTCTCACTGTGGCATCCAGTGTCCACAGTCGAGCCATATTTTCTGGCTATTTTCACCTCTTATTGTATACAAACACCCCTGTCATTTCTTGTTCATCTTTCTATGTACATCAGATTCCACAGGGGACTAAAGCCAAAGTGGAAAGGAGTCTTTCTTCCATTTTGTTTTAATTAAGTTTTGCTTTTTAACCCACAATAACAGAAATGTAATTTGTGTGTGTGTGTGTATTCAACTTTGAGGGTTTTTTCAACAACTGTCTTTTGTTCTAAGACTTTCTCATGAGTCATGAGTCTATGGGGAATTGGGTTGAGAGCTACTTCGAGGGAAATCATTTCACTATACTGAGAATCTCCTCCACCCTTAGGCAGCCAACTGGCAGTTTTAAACGGGGATTATGCACATCATTTCTATTTCTCTTAGAATTTTCTAGGAAGTTACTCAGTTCCTCTGGCAAATAGACTTCTTGTACCAAAGGGACAAGGCTAATATGTCCCAGGACAAAATCAGAAGGAAGAACCAAATTCTTTCTCTTCTCATTTTGTGTTCAGAAAATCCACCAATTAAACACAATATGTGTTTTTCCTCTCTCTCTTTCCGAAAATACCTAACTTTTAAGTCATAGGATAGAAAATTAGAAGCTATCCTAACCAAATAGCTGCATAATAAGACGGGAGGCAACCTGCACTTCTAGGAATAATGAGAAAGATACAGTTTTTTGAACTCTCCAGGCAGCCTATGTATATAATGTAGTAAAAAGAAATTTAATATGACAAGCTGATTCCAATATAGAATTACAAACAATATAGTAAAATACACTTAACTAAAATTCGTGTCTTTATTGTCATGTCAAAAATTACTATGCTATTTCTCCATTTAATACGCTAAGTAAAGATTTAACCTCCTGCTTGCAGACACACATATATTTTGTATGAAGAAAAAGCAAGCACAACTTAAGCAGGTGTGACTGCATGCTGCAGATTTCAGCAGGCACCTTTTCTTTTGTTTAGCAGGGAAGGGTAATGTTACCCTGAAGACAGTCAAGGAGGTGGAATAGTTGCTACCTTTGTGTGTGTTTGGAAGGCTGCCAGCATCCCTGGCAATGGAGTCTGCTAAATCTTTTTTTCTTATCACTTTGGCTCATGCAGACTACTGAACACAATGCCTAGAAACACAATCCTTTCAAAATTACACAGTCTCCAATGCTCCGTGCAATGTTTTTGGCTGCTTTCAACTAAAATCCCAATTTCTGCTGATTTCCCATTTTAAATGACTCTTTTAAAACAATTTCTTGAATTCCACTTCCATGAAGAAGTTCTAAGGGAGGAAACATTTTCCCCCTAAGAAATTTGGATAAATATGGCTAGGGGCCAAAACAGAAAATCTGCTTTGCAAAGCAATAGCCTACCATTTCTTACATATTAAACCCAATAATGTGAATTGGGAATTTAGGTACCTATTTCTCTGTTAAATGTGCCTTTCAGCTGTAGGCACTTGGAAATAGTGTGAATTCAAATGTTTGAGAATCTAAAACCAGTTCGTGGTCTGTGATGGTTGATTCCACAACTGATTAAGGAGGCTAAAATGGGTTAATGCCACTGGTAATGGCAAGGCAGTTTCAAGATTTCTTCTCATCAGTGTAGCTCATACCCTATTATAAGATAATAATGAAAATATATTGGAGGTCATCTGCTGATGTCTATTTTAAATACTAGGGTACTAGTACTTAAAACTAGTGTATGGGCTAGGCATAGTGGCTCATGCCTCTAATCCTAGCATTCTGGGAGGCCAAGGCAGGAGGACTGCTTGAGCTCAGGAGTTTGAGACCAGCCTGAGCAACAGCGAGACCCTGTCTCTACTAAAAATAGAAAAAAATTAGCCGGGCGTGATGGCACATGCCTGTAGTCCCAGCTACTTGGGAGGCTGAGGCAGGAGGATCGCTGGAGCCCAGGAGTTTGAGGTTGCAGCAAGCTATGATGACAACACTGTATTCTAGCTGGGGCGACAGAGAAAGGCTGTGTTTCTAAAACAAACAAACAAACAAACAAACAAAAAACCTGTAGTATATGTATTATACCTTTTCCCTGAAACGGGAGGAATGTAGCTTAGTAATTTATCTAGTTAGTATGATATATGAATAAATAACCGTTATTTGCTATAAAATTTTTGAAATTTATAATGCAATAGTCAGGTGTACCAACACAAATAAAGAAATTTGAAACAATAAATGGGGTATAATTTATGATGATCTTTTTCTATATTCATTTTCAGATATGAGAATACTTAACATTATAATACATATGGTTGTTCATTTAAAGATAATCTAAATATCCTGTGAAGTAGAAAACTCAGTAAAAGAAAACATTCTTAAATTAAAGCAAAATTATTTTAACTGGAAAATTTGCAGAGGGAGAATGTAATAAATAATATTAATACATATATAGGTCTAATGTAACAATTTATACATCCACAGGGCAAAAGAACATCTCTTATTGTTAGCCATCTCTTAAGATTTTCTTGAGAAAAAGCTATATTTAAATTATATAAATATATAATGCAAATACTAAATTAAAAGTCTTCATGATAGTACACATTGAAAGCTTTAGCTTTTCAATTACTGTGGTTGCATCTTCTCCAAAGACATCAAAAAGAAGGAATAAGCAGAAACACAACTCTAACACATAAAAGCAATTCAATATATTTATTAGCCAAAATAGTAAGAAAATGAAATTAGAAATAAAATTCTAGAGATGCTAAATAAAACATTTTTAAAAATTAACAGCAGTAAAGCAACCTGAATATTTAGATGTTGGGTAAGAAATAGGAAGTGTTGAAATCCTTAAAGCACACATGTATAACAGAATGTTAAAAGTGATATTAAGTTGAGGCATTAAGAAACAATGGTTGCATTGCAAAGGAAATGTTAGACATTGTGTGGAATTTACAAAGGTAATAATATGAAATTGGTTCAACAATTCTTGAACCAGATACATAAACCGAGAAAGAGAGAGGAAGAGAGAGAGAAGAGATGTCGATAGGATTTTTGAAGAAGCACACTGAAGACTTCCTTGTTGGGTCCCTCTGATTGCAGCTCTGTTGTGGAGTTGGCTGGTTGTCTCAAGTACCCCATTAGGATGGGCTCCCATGGTAAACCTCTCACCTTTTAGCACCAGGAACTCTTACCCTGGTATATTGTCCACTTGCAACAGACTTTTTTTTTTTTTATTTTTTTTATTTTTTTTATTTTTATTTTTTTTTATTTTTTATTGTTTGTTGTTTATAGGGGTACAAGTGTTTAGGTTACGTATGATGCTCTTGCCCCCCCTTCCCCCCAAGTCCCAGTCCCAAGCATGTCCATCTCTCGGAGGGTGCGCATTGCACCCTTTGTGTATGCATATATCCATCCCCTCCTCCCCCTCGCCCCTCCCCCTTCCCCCTCCCTCCCTACCCGACATCCAATAGATGCTATTCTTATATGTACACTTATGTTTTAAATGGCTCCACACTGATGCTCCTTCTGCAGATATTATGGCTAGCTTCTGGAATTCATACCCTTTCAATATCTTTTTTTTTTTTTAACTTCAGAATATTGTGGGGATACAAACACTTTGGTTACATGTTCTGTCTTTATATTGCCCCAGTCAGAGCTACAAGTGTGCCCATCACCTAGAAAGTGTGCATCACAACCATTAGGTATGAATTAACCCATCAGGTGTGAATTTGCCCATCCCTTCCTCCCCCTCCCACCTACCTGACACCCGATGAATGCCAGCTCCGTCCAGGATAATACAAGGGGTAGTAGTTCACCACTGCTGTCTGTGGCTGAGTAGTACTCCATGGTATACATATACCACATTTTATTCATCCACTCATGTATTGATGGGCACTTGGGTTGATTCCACATTTTTGCGATTGTGAATTATGCTGCAATAAACATTCAAGTACATGTGTCTTTTTGATAAAATGACATTTTTTTCCTTTGCATAAATACCCAATAGTAGGATTGCTGGATCAAATAGTAGGTCTACTTTTAGTTCTTTGAGATATCGCCATACTGTTTTCCATAGAGGTTGTATTAATCTGCCATCCCACGAGCAGTATGTAAGTGTTCCCTTCTCTTCACATCCATGCCAGCATACATTGTTTTGGGACTTCTTGATAACAGCCATTCTCACTGGAGTTAAGTTGTATCTCATTGTGGTTTTGATTTGCATTTCCCTGATGATTAGAGATGTTGAGCATTTTTTCATATATTTTTTGGCCATTAGTCTGTCTTCTTTGGCAAAGTTTCTGTTCACGCCCTTTGTCCACTTTTTAATGGGGTTGTTTTATTTTTTCTTGCTGATTTTCCTGAGTTCTATACAGATTCTAGTTATCAGCCCTTTATCGGATGTGTAGCATGCAAATATTTTCTCCCATTCTGCAGGTTGTCTGTTTACTCTAGTGATAGTTTCCTTGGCTGTGAAGAAGCTTTTTAATTTGTTCAGGTCCCGTTTCTTTATTTTTGTTGTTGCTGTGATTGCTTTCAGTGTCTTCTTCATAAATTCTTTGCATAGGCTAATGTCTATAAGAGTTTTTCCAGTGTTTTCTTCTAAAATTCTTACCATACCCTTTCAATATCTGAATGAAGGGGTTGCTAGTTGACTCAAACACAGGCTTATACTCTGCAGCCACGGGTCTCCTTAGCTTTTTCAGACATGACATGGGCTCCAAGGCAGGTGTATCCTCCAGCTGCAGGTGGCTCATTCCAGCTCTTCTTGTACTTGGTTCGGGTTCAGGAGACTGCCTCACAGTCTTCCCTTTTTGTGAGAGGGTATAGTCACAGCACAGCTGTCTCTAAAATAATCTTTTCACAAATGCTGCCCGTACCTGCTGCCCTCATATCTGGAGCCCTGTGGAGCTTTGGTGTGAGGAAGGTTGAAGTGTAACATTACTCATTTTTAGTATTTCACGTTTTATATTTTTCTTGAGGTCTAGCACATCCTTGGGAACTCTGCATCTATTATATGTTCATGCCTTGGCCAAAACTTCAATTTTTTTAATTCCTCAGACTGCGGTCTTTTTCTGTGTTGATAGTGTTACTGTCGCAGCTATGCTGCTGCTTGGAAATATTCTGGGAAGGTAGCCAGCTCCAAATTTACATTGGCTATAAATTAGGCAATTCATTAATGGTACACCATGACGGAATGTTCCCAAAGCATTCCTTCCCTGAGAGTTACCACTTAGTCCTGTAGATGCCCCCAGAGAGCTCTGTGTTTATGAGAAGTGTTGTTTCTACAATGTAAAATCTGAGAACATTTCAGAGTGTGTAAGTCACCCAAGAACTGTGGTTTCCTGTATGTACAAGGTGGCCAGGGTCTCAGAGAAATGTTACAAGTAAGTCTATCATTGTCAGTGAGATCATGTTTTAAACACAATTGTAAACAGTGTGTGAATTGTTTTGTGAACCTTATATGACTATATTGGGATTTTATTTGTTTATTTGCCTCATCTACTTAGAATAGAATTTTATGTATGTTCAGCATGCATTGATATCTTTCATACATTACAAAAACATATATTATGCTGTTTTATTTAGTGCAATTTTAAGTGATACATTAGCCATATAAATCTAAAAGTCTGTGGAAGCAAGAGTGTATCCAAATGCATACATTTATTTAAGCTAAAAAGTATAATTGCTGGCTACCTGAAAACAACCTAAGCATCATTGTAAACATCAGTTGAAAAAAATATTCATATCCAAGCAGTGGATTTGTGAAATAGGCCTTACTCTAAAGAGATTTTTTTCTCATTGCTAAACCTAATATATTATATAATAGCTTGAGCTTTTGTTTATTGACATAAAAAATAGTATTTCCTTATTTCTCAACGCAAGAGTTCTTGACTCAGTGAAAGTGTGGTTATTTAAAATAAGCCAAGACTCTGAGTTTGATGCTTTTATTATCTTGTTTGCCTTACTAAATTCTAGCAAGTAGCTCCAGTATCAATGCCATTATTTTCCTGTATTAGCTGTGTATTGAGATCATGCTTCCTGGCATACCTAAGCCTTTTCTTTCTATATATGATATAGTTTATTTTCAGTGCTTAAAGATTCCTTACCCTATTTATTCTTATTTTACTCCTGTTGGTTTGTACACCACCATTACTTTAAATGGTCAATTAAAAATTAATTTAACATAACTTGGATGTTAGGTGCTAGACGCATTTTCTTAAAAATCAATATCAAGTAATATATTTTACTGTATTTTTAAGATCTGAAAGACAGAATGGAACACCAAGTTAGAGTAAAGCATTTTTAGCTACTACCTTTTCCTGTCTTACTTCTGTCTCTGTCTCTCTTATGTTTGCATATAAGTCGATTAGAGAATAGACTGAAATATTTAATGTTAAATAATGTAGAAATAAATATCTGCTACTATATACATATTTTAACCGAGTGTGAGAAACACATGCTAAGGTTTTCCTAAGTCCACCTGATTTACTGTCCTATATCCCATATTTATTTCTAAGCAGAACCTAGTTTATTACCAGAAAATATAGAAATATGGAAAATGGGTTTATCCCTGACTCCTCTATTTTTTTCATGTCTTTCAAAACTTATTACATTGTAAGGTCCTTGTAATTTTCGACTGCATCTTCTACTTTACTTTGTTTATTCCATCCTCTTCTCCACACTGACCTTTCTTACTGTTCCCCAAACACACCAGCTCTGATGCTGCCTCAGGGCTTTGGAATTAGCTTTTCTCTTTTCATGGAATATTCTTACCCCAGATGTATGCATGGACCCCTCCCTCACCTCCAACTCTTTTCCACAGGTCACCTTATCAATGAGATGTACCTCAAGGTTCCCTTTTAAAGTTGTAACTGACTCCCATCTTGTACCGTTCGTTCTTCTTACCTTGCTATAATTTTAATATCGTTTACTGATTCATTGAATTGTTTGTCTTTTCCCTCACTAGAGCGTAAGCTTCAAGAGAGTAGGAATTTGTGTCTTTTTTTTTCTCTGATGTATCATCAAATTTTAGAACATTACCTGGCATAAAGTAGGCTCTTTATATATTTGTTGAATGAATAAATGTATGACTCATGGCAAAAAATTATATTATTACTTTGACAGGAAATCTATTTTATTTATTGATGTATCCAGAGCTTACAAATGGCAGTTTAGATACGGCCATCTCATTAGAAGATGGGGGTAGGGTTGGAGAAGCTTTTAAAAATATGCATTTGTATTAAAATATACTATATTATATTTATACATAGTATATTTTACTATAAATATACCATAAAATATACCAGTTTTACTTAGATTGAGTATTTCTAGGGTGGTTTTGGTAGGAGGAACTGGGGGACATGGAAATGGAGGAGACTAAAGCCACCCACTCCCGTGCTCCCTGGGCATCAATTCTTCTGGTGACTGGGTGGGGAGAAATCCTCATATTATTAAAACAGTGGGGCTTATGTGGGAATATGGAGTAGGTGAAGCGTATGTGGGGGTGAGTGGTGGTGACGGTGGTGGCAACAGTATTTAATTATGTATTCAAACAATGTTTGCGTGGTACAGTGAACATAATAGAAGGTTACAAAAAGTTACTTTTTGATATAAACCGACTCTACATACTACTGATTTATAGACTTTTTATACACATCTCTTCTTTTTAAGAAAATCAAATATGTCCTCGATAGTCTTGATTTTCTTTCTTAAACCAATCCGGGAAGATTTTTTATTTTTTTTTAATCTATTCGCTGAAGATAACATAAGCACACAGGATGACGTGTGTGTGTGTGTGTGTGTGTAAACTTCACAGTACTATACAAATGTTATTTATTTTAAGTATTACTATTTAGTGGCAATTGCATTATGATTTAGCTAAACTTTGCCATGTTGCTCTGGTATATTATCAGTCTAGGAATGCTCCTGGAAGTTTAACATCATTCGAGGTTGTTCTTTCTCCTTGTGATCCATTTCCTGTGACTAGGTAAAAGGAAAGTCGTTGGCAGGTTTAAAATTCTTTTCATTTTTCTTTGCCATGTTTGGGTAGTTGCAGAATTACTAAATCTTATATAATCTTTTTGTCTATACAGTTCTTACTCAAGAGATGAGAAACCAAGATCATTAGCTGTTTTTAACCTTTGCCTGAGCCTCATCTATTGCCTAGGAATCTTGAAACTTTAAGTGGGTTGGAAAATTGAGCCCTGATAAAAAATGTTTTGATATTCCTTCTCCACATTTTCTCATTAAACATTACAGAGAAGTTCACTAATGCTGACAGAATAGTTGATTGTGCCTGGAAGAAGTATTGTGGTGGCAAGTACAAATTAGATCATCCTGGACTAGTTTGTGTTTTGCTGTTTCAGTTGCTATGAATGACTACAGCAAAATGTTTTTTTATTAATGTGAATAATAAATCAGTAGAAAATTACTTTAAAAAATAGTGGGTTTGGCATTGCAACACTGTTTCAATTCAAATGAGCACAATAACATGACAAAATTCACGCCATTACCACCAGCCCTGGTCTTTTTAAAATTTGAACTTACATATTTAGGATGCAATTATTATATTTAGAACCTATCGGTAAACATTTTGTCTACTTCCTTTCTCACCTCTACCATAATTAGCTTCACAATGTAAAATATAACATTTAAAAAAAAACATTGGAATTGTTATTTGACAAAATAGGTACATACATTGATGACATGTCAAAAGATGGTCTTATTTTGGGGCTAAGAATAACAGGAGAGCAAGGAACATGGCTAAGACATGGCATGAGGTTTTGGAAGACCCTCTAGCTGTTTTGTGGTTATGCAGGTATCTCAAACATGGGGGAAACATACATTATCTATTTTAAATAATGTTCTTCCTTGGGAAAAAGAAATACTTTCTTTGGTTGCATATTACATGAAAGAAGTGTACCAATCCCATATAGTAAAATATCTCTTCCTTGGTGTACCTAGACACACTTGTTTTGTTTCATGAAATATGATAGATAAGTTTCAAGAATATCACACAATTGCAGCATGACCTTTGAGGATCAAAATACATACCCTTTAGAACAATATATATATTAAATGATAACATCCAAAATGATATATTAGAAAAGCTTATTATTTTTCTTCCTTGTCTAACAATATTTCTCTTTTAAGATGAATTGTGTTAGATAGTGTATATTATCACTCACTAAAATATACCCAGTTCTGAGAATGTACATGACACCTGAATATGCAAACACATCCCTTTGTCTGACAAGAGACCGCCTTTTTTTAAGTATTAAAGATTACTAGTATATAATTTTGTTTTACTAATTATATTCAAAAGTTTGGGGGCAAGAGAGTGAATACACATTTTGAATATAGTAGTTAAATGCCTAGGCTGTTGAGGTGGGCAGGCCTTGGTCAGTCTGATTGAATCTTCCCTGAGCATGATGCTAAAAATAAAACTATTGAGAGCACACCTGGTAAAATGACTAATTTTCTCTTTTCTAAGTAATACATGCATAACAAAAGTCCTTCTCTCATAGTTGTGTATATCCAGTAAATTTTTATGTTTTTAGTTTTATTTTTTTGTCAAATTAGGAAGTTCATATTACCAATCTTTCTGGAGAATAACAAGGTTTAAGTTAACATAATGTTAGTTTAGTGCCTTGTACAAAATTAGTATTTGACATATGGCAAATAAATGGTGACTTCTTATATTTATTAAAAAATACCAATTTCATATTGTTTTTGCTTTAATATTAATTCTTAAAGGGTCTGTTAAAACATGTACACATAAATAATTCATCCACACATAGTAATAGGATATTTAGATGCAATTATCATTTTATATCTATTAACAAACTATTAATTTAAAAAATTAAAAAATGATGCTGCTATGCATCAACATATGTTTGTCATTTTAAAGTTTTGTTTCAAATGTATTTACAAGGGTAAATTATAATTTCTGATTTACATGTTGATTATGGATTTTTTTTTCTCTTCTTACGTACAATGGTGGGTCTTAATTTTCACACAAGTCAAATTCTAGAAATGCATTTCTAAGTTTGGAATTGAGAAATTGTAATATGTTTAGTTATAGAAGCAAAATCATTGAGGGTGTTTAAACTCCCAGAATAATCTTCCCAAATGCTCAATTCACATTATTATCAAAATAATGTGTGTGTGTGTGCATATGTGTTATGAAAATTACAAAAGACAGTACGCTGAGTCTTCACTTAACATTGTCAATAGGTTCTTAGAAACTGCAACTTCAAGCAAAATGATGTACAGCAGATCTTCCAATAATGTTCTTTTGTTCAATGTTGTTTTTTTATAACATTGATGAGAAAAAAATTTGTTTCATCATACATTGGTTTGCATAAAGTCCCAGTTTCTAAGAACCTATCGAAGAGGTTAGGTAGGGACTTACTGTATTCTAGAAATTAAACACAAAGGAATAAGAAATAGATATCCATGTCCACAACCATGCCTGAAAAAAAAAAATCAAGTTTAATTAACAGGAGAGTGGAAAATAAAAAAAAAAAATGAACATTCTATTAAACAGACTTCATATCGTGTCTGTAAGCTTGAGATTTTGCTGACACTGGTTTCTAAGACAAATTTCATCTAAAAATATATTACTTTCTTTTTTATGGATATTAATAAATTCTTAATTCTGTGGATTGGAAGAAAAGAACAGTTCTTAATTTCTTACTGTTAATTATGCCATAATTTATGTCATTAATTATGTATGTGTTTCATCATTTTCCAAACGCTTATTGGGCTTCTACTCTGTGCCCTGGCACTTGCCCTGGCACTCGAATAGGCATTAGTAATTCCAGTGGGAATATGCTACAATCACATAATTCAAATTAATAAGAGGAGACAGATGTTTAAACTGATAAATTCCATAGTGTTAAAAGTGCTGTAATAGAAACACGAATGGGTGGGAGTACAGTGGAGACAGTGATCGCCTGGGGGTCACTAAGAGCACAGGGATACTAGTCATATGTGCCAGGAAATTGTATTCACTACTATGAAATAAACCTCTGGAGATGAAGGCTAGGGAAGAATCTTTGAGGACATTTATACTATGCCAAGACTTTGGAAGGTTTAACTTACAGAACATAAACCATTGAAAGGTTCTGATCAGGGAAGCACTCTTGTAGCTATGTGAGTCTTATTTCTTTATAAAATAAAGGAAGTTAACTTCATATTTTCTATCCCTTCTTGTTTCAAAATTTTGTGATTTATCAGCCCAATGGATCATCATTTTGTCGGACAATAAGGGAGGAAGGGGTGGGAGGGGAGGGGAGAGACTGAATGAGAAATTTAGATGTGTTGCCTGCTGATGTCAGCCAGGAGGTAGCATTGTCAACCAAAGAAAAAAAAAAAAAAAACAAAAACTTGACTACTATGGGGAGTAGCCAAAAAGTGGAGAGATGGAACAATGTGAGCAGCTCATCTTAATTCTTTCATTTAAAATACAATTTTATTAATATAAGAAGCACTCCTTGTTGAGGAGCTCTTACTGAGATTTCAGGGTATGATAATGGTATTTGCTTTTACTAGTGCTTGGTAGCTTTATTAAAAACAAAGATGGACGTGAGTCTGTAATGTTGATTATAGTCCTGTCTCAAAATTTTGGCTTAGATTTGTGGTTTTAGATGCTGACAATAGACTAGGAAATGTGAAATCTATGGTTCATACTAGAATTTATAATCTTGGTGGGGGCTGTAAAAATGATAATTACATTTGAACACAAATAACATTTACCAGTTGGGTCTTTATAGGGTAGCTAGATTTAGCAATCCAAAATAGAGGACCTCAATTTACATTTTAATTTCATATAATGAATAATTATACTAAAACATAATAAAATTATTTGTCGATTATCTGAAATTCAATTTAACTGGGCATACTACATTTTGCCTGGAAATCCTAGATGTTCATAATTTAGATAAGTTAATAAAATTAGGTAATTATAGATACTAAGTATTTTATTTTTTTTAATTTATTCTTTTCTTTAGGGAAAAGTTGATTACAAAAAGAATGTTCAAAGCCATATCATCTTTCTTTGGTGATGTTTCAATATTTGAGCCTACTTCATATTTATAGTTCTCATACCTTTTGTGCATTAAGATTATTCTGTGATATTTCCATGATTAATGCTTTATTTACATAGCAGTGAGATTGTTCCCTGCATTACCCAGGAACTCTTGAAAACTCAGAAAAATCATTTCAACAAATCTGGGCTTATGACTCATTAGGAACATTTTTTTGTAATATACTATGAAACAGCAGCATTTTAAAGCATTATATATTGTTATTTTATATTTACAACCTTGCGCATTTTGTAATTGAAATTTATTTTGTCTTTATACTGTTTTCTAAATGGGATTGGCTCAGATTCCTTACTAATTCAGCTAATGTCACACTGATTTCTCTCTCTGTTCTGAGGCATCTTATTGACCTTTTAGAGTGTGGTAATAATGCTTATTTCTCATCAGTGGTTGGATCTTCCATTAAAGAAAAGTGATGGAGGTGGATCTGTATTGTTGATCTTGGTCCACACTCCAAACTTTTGCTTATAATTGTGAGTGATTTGTCTTGTGAAGTATAGCCAGAGCTCAGCAGTAGAGACCAGTAGAGGCTTTCTTGTTTTTTTATATTTACACCTTCTGTTCATACAATGTACTAAGGAACCCTGCACTAAAAAGGAGAAACATAGTTAAATTAGATATATCTGAGAAAATCTAAAAACTAATATACATTTAATACTTTATTTATTGCTTGTTAGTTGACCTCATCCTAAAAGAGCTTACAATCTCACCAGCAAGACTAAGAGTTATATATTGAGGAGTGCTCCCAAAAGAAAATGAGAGTAAAGAGAAAAGGTGGCATGGTAGAGAAGCCAAAATTTCAAGGAGAGAAAAAAAAAAAACAAGAAATATTGAAAGATAAATGGTACAAAAAGTCAAAAAAGATTTTTAAAATATCAGTGGTTTCATCAAAAATAAGAATAGTTTGATCAGTCTGGTAGAAATAAAAGTGTATGCTATAGAGGTTAAGGGGAGATTGTATAGAACTATGGAATACAGATAATTTAAGATGTTTGAAATAAAAAAATGAGAGAACACTTAAATATTAAATAGTGATTTGTTTGAAGTTTTTAAGTAGGTGCAATCGCTTTCTTTGATTAAAAGTAGAGGGCAATAATCAAATAAGTATAAACGACCAAAAAAGTTGGTATAGCTGTGTAGTCCATGATGAGTCTAGAAGAAAAAGCAAGCAATCCTTGGAAAAGTAGAATATATATGCTCTTCTTATGGAGAGAAATAAGGGTATTACAGTGACGAATATTTTAAATATAGAGAGTAGATGAAAAATATAACATCACATGGCTGAAGTTTTCCAGCAACATTCACTTTAGAGAAAATGAAGTGAGGTCTATAGCTTACGAAAAAGAAGGATTGGATATAGGTCTTGTGGAGAATGCACTAGAAAAACCAATAGAAAATGAACAAAGAAATTCCAGTTGCTAATGAAAGTCCAGTTGAAATTACATTCAAATTTACAACAGCGCAGTTCTGCCTTTAACCAATAACATTAACACTATTCAAAAAGGTGGTAGGAATGATTCAGGATCAAAGATTAGCAACTCAGGAAAGACTGGGAATGGTGATGGTGACAGAGGAGAGGGAAAAGCCCTTAGGAAGACAAACTGTTAGTCAATAAAGTGTAGTCAGAATTAAGCTAAAGATGTAAGTGATATACAGATATTGATGTGGATGAAGTGGAAATTTAATAATTTAATGAAAATGGGATTGATATGACCTAAAAAGTTTATAGATTTTGGAGATGGGGAAATAATGATAAATTCTATGTTATGAAGAAGTCAGGCAGTGTAGTAAACAAAGGCAACACTAGTTTCAACGGTGTCACTTACAATGCATAATAAGAAATAATCTAATCTAAATGCTGCAGTCATGAGGAAGATAGACTTATTTGGATTTTTTAATCATTATTTGTATGTGAAGCATTTTCTACAAACTGCAACCTAAAGCAATTTGCCTTATAGCAAAATATTGCCTGAGCTTTAGCTATTAAGTTAGATTTTATATGCTGAGTAATGTTTACTACAACAAGATTTCAGTGAAATACTATAACCACAGGGATATGATTCATATGCATATTTCAGAAATAGGAGGATTGAACAGAAATATAAAAGGACTGCCCATGGTCATAAATTAGAAATTACATCAAGAAAATTTTATCAGATACGTTTGCTATGCAATTCTGAAGAGAAGTCCAGTCATTGTGATACTCTCATCCATATTTTATACTGAACTTCATCATAGAGCTTAAATCATCATTCCAAAACTGGCTAGTACAGTATTTATTTAAACTACTTCAGCACATTTAATAGCTCTATTCCTATCTCAAAATGTCCATAAGGCTTACAAGAACTGGTGGTCAGGTGATCACTCTAGATTATTTTACTTTTGTTCATGCTTCAGAAACTGTTCATTCTGTTGACCTTGGTTGTCCCTTTTCTTCTGATTGCATTCTTGCTTTTCTGCCCTTCCTCACTGGATTTGATTTGAAACATTGTCCCATTGGTTCTTAAGGCTGCCTCTGTAGTATCTGTTCTTCCCCACCAAACCACCCTCAGTCTATTGCTTGGAAACCACCCTGGCCTGACTGTATAAAGGTGTGTGTGTGTATGTGTGTGTTTCTGAGCATGTATTTGTCATTTAAAATTTGTAGAAAGAAATTTAAAATAAATCAATAATATATATATTTCTGAGTGCTACTTCCTATTCCTTTGGGGCCCATGAGAATTTAGTTAAAAAGATGATTAAGAGAGATCAACTCCTGAGAGGCTTAGAGTTCAGTGAACAGGATAGGTGGAGTGGTTTGTTTCTCCCACCCTCACATCTCTGACAGTCAGTGGGCTTCCAAGCTGCTGGAGAGACTTTCTATCCCCATGAGCCCAAAAGCCGCTGCCACCAGTGAACTCAGAGCTTCTCGTGGACAAAACACCAGGCTCCCAGCCCCCCTGGGGCACTTCCCATTTCTATAGACCTGAACCAAGATGTCAGGTACCATATTGCTTCTCACCCATCATGCACCTTCGTCCTTCCAAGGGTGCTCTCAATTTTCAGCTTGCTCATTCCCACATAAACTTTTCCCAGCTCTGGCCCAGACTAGGAGCCACAGGGGTCCAGTGGTTTCTGGGGGATCTGCATGAACCCACAGCCTGAACATTACAGGTGGGCTGCCTTGAGGAGAGGGGGATGGAGACAACCAAAGTGTTAGCTTTCCTCTATCCAGACTCTTTTTCTCCCCTTTCTCTCCCCGACCCACAGCTGCCAAGAGAAACAATCGAGCCAAAACACAAGGCTTCTGCAGAGAGTGGGGCTCAAACCTTTCCTCTTAAAGCTCTGCTGCAGACTAAGGGGTGCTCAGACTATTTACCAGCCCTCCCTGATGCTACATGCCCTGCGGCTCCATCAGAGCAGGGCCTACCTCAAAGCGGAGAGACATCAAACCTGCTCGAGCACCCCATAGGCAACATGGGACCAGCACACTTCCCCTTGGCATGGTCAGGGATTGATCTTTGGGGACACAGGCACAGACCCATAGGCCAGATCACATACCCCTAGGTCTTGATTTTATTGCTTAGGGGCACAGACAGGAGATTTGTGAACTAATCTCAGGAAGCAAGAAAGCTTGCACAGACAGAACTGAAAGAAGAGTGCAGTGTGGGTCCCAGCTGTGGTGTACTCATAGAGCACCCCTCCCCCCCACAGGAAGGCTATGCTCTCAGCCCAGGCTGGGATCCAGGGTGGGGAAGTTCCCCAGCCTGCAGTGTAGTCATGGGGGAGCTTAGCTATTAGAGCTCTTGCCTGCTGGTAGATGGAGGGAAACTGGGGAGCAGAGGAGTGGGCAAAACAGCAAAACCCATTCCTGAGAGGCAGATTGTGAATCTCAGATGGCCCCATCCCTACAAGCAGACTTTCTACTTCAGCTTTTCCCTGGTGGCTTTCCCCAGAAACTGGGAGCAGACCTTTGACCCCTGCTGAAACGATTACATTGCCAGCTTTATGGAGCCTGAGGGTGGGCTTGCCCAACATAGCCCCACCCAGCCTCACTCCCCCACCCACCTCTGCTATGGCAGAGAGTAGGGACTCACCTGGAAGTTCCTGGGTGCCACTCACCACCTGGGGCATTGGAATGTTTCTCCTGAGGGACTAGAGCTGGTCACAGATCCCAAAAACAACACTACAGCTTGTGCCTTCCAGCAAGCACTACCTACTGATAGGAGGTCAATCTGCCCAGCCCTTTACAGAATTTATTGACTTGATCAAACAGCAGCAACAAATGCTCCAGATGAGAAGGAATCAATGAAAGAACTCCAGAAGTATGAAAAATCAGAGCAAAAGAGCAACCCCAAAAAGGGAACACCAGCTCTCTAGCAATGGATCAACCAAAACAAAAATATTGAAATGACAGATAAAGAATTCCAAATATGGATTGTAAGGAAGCTCAACAAAATCCAAGAGAAAATGGAAAACCAGCTCAAAGAAACCAGAAAAACAATACAGGAAATTAATGCAAAATTCACTAAAGATATTGACATATTAAAAAAAATATAACAAATGGAACTTCTGGAAATGAAAAATTTATTTAAGTAAATGCAAAACATACTGGAAAGTTTTAAGAATAGACTTGATCAGTCAGAAAAAAGGTCTCAGAGCTTGAAGACAACTCTTTCAAATGGATTCAGTCAGTCAAAAATAAAGAACAGAAAATAAGGAGGAATGAACAAAGCCTACAAGAAATATGGGATTATGTAAAATGGCCACATATAAGAATCATAAGCATCCCTGTGAGTGAAGAAAAAACACACAAGGGATGGAAAACCGATTTGACGGAATAATTGAGGAAAACTTCCCTGGTCTTGCTAGAGATTTAGACATCTAGGTATAAGAAGCTCAATGAACACCTGGGAGATTCATTGCAAAGAGCAATCCCCAAGACACATAGTCACCAGACTGGCCAAAGTCAACACAAAAGAGGATCTCCTGCAAGATGTAAGAGGAAAACGTCAAGTAATTTACAAAGGAAAACCCATCAGGCCAACTACAGACCTCTCAACTGAGACCTTACAAGCCAGAAGGGATTGGGGCCCTATCTTTAGTCTTCTTAAACAGAACAACTGCCATCCTAGAATTTCATATCTTGCAAAGCTGAGTTACAAACATTAAGGAGAAATAGACTTTCCCAGACAAACAAACACTGAGGGAATGTGTCATGACCACACCTGCCCTGCAGGAAATACTCAGACCTGCATTATACATGGATCGGCACAAGAGTCACTCAGTAGTATGAAACCACCCAAAAGCTAAAGCTCAGAGCTTGTATAAGACAATAATACAAGAGGTAAAACAAAGCAATAAGGTATACCCAACAGGATGTACAGAACAGCATCCCACATATCAATTCTATCAATCAATGTGAATGGTTTGAATTCCCCACTCCAGAGACATAGGCTGGCTGAATAGATTAAAAAATGCAAGACAATTATCTGCTATCTCCAGGCAACACATCTAACCCACAAGGATTCATATAGACTCAAGGCAAAGGGATAGAAAAAAAATATTGAATGCAAATGGAAATCAAAAGAAAGCAGGTGTACCCATTCTTATATCAAATAAAATTTACTTTAAATCAACAATACCAAAGAAAGACAAAGATGTTCATTATATAATGGTAAAGGGAGCAATTCAACAAGAAGACATAACAATCCTCAATATATATGCACTTAACGCAAGAGGGCCCACATTCATAAAGCATACGCTACTAGATCTAAGCAAAGGGATAAACAGCAACATTGTAATTGCTGGGGACTTTAGCCACCCACTCAGAGAACTGGAGAGAATATCGAAGCAGAAAATAAATAAATAAATACTGGACTCAAGTAAGAGTGAAGAACAATTGGGTCTAACAGAACATTTTACACCAAGTGAATTGAATATACATTCTTCTCATCAGCACATGGAACATTCTCCAAGATTGATTGTATTTTAGGACACAAAACATGACTCAACAAATTCAAAAAAATAGAAATAATACCATGTATTTTTTCAGACCACAGTGGAATAAAACTAGAAATCAACTCCATGAGAAACACACAATTCTACACAAAGTCATGGAAATAAAACAACCTGATGCTGAGTGGTTGTTGGATCAACAATGAAATTACAGTGGAAATCAAAGATTCCTTAAACTGAGTGAAAAGGGAACATAAGCTATTAAAATCTATGCGATTCAGCAAAGTCTGTCCTAAGGGGAAAATTCATAGTCTTAAATATCTATATCAAAAGACAGAATGATCAAAAATTAACAATCTAATAACATGTCTGAAAGAACTAGAAAAAAGCAAATGAAACTCAAACACAGCAAAGAAATAACTAACGTCAGAGTAGAACTACATGAAATGATAAACAACAAAATAATAGAGAAGATCAACAAAGCAAAAATTTGGTTCTTTGAAAAGATAAACAAAATTGATAGACCTCTTCCTAAATTAACCAGGAACAGAAGAGAAAGGACCCAAACAGCTCAATCAGAAATGAAAAATGAGATATTACAACTAATACCACAGAAATACAAAATATTATCTGTGAATACTATGAAAATCTCTATGCACATAAACTTGAAAATGTAGAGGAAATGGGCAAATTCCTGGAAACACACAACCTCCCAAGGGTCAATGAGAAAGAAATAAAACTCCTGAACAGAACAATAATGAGCAATGAGATTGAAGCAGCAATAAAAATCTTCCAACACAAAAAATCCCTAGACCAGATGGATTCAAAGCTGAATTTTATCAGACCTACAAAGACGAGTTGCCGTCCATATTGCAGAAATTATTCCATAACATTGAGAAGGAGGGAATCATCCTCAGCTCATTCTATGAAGCCAGAATCACCTTAACAGAACAGAAAACCCAGACATAAAACCATCCACATATAGCCAAATGATCTTTTACAAAGCAGACAACAACACGCACTGGGGAAAATAATCCCTATTCAAGAAATTTTGCTGGGACAACTGGATAGCCACATGCAGCAGAATAAATGGGATCCATGTCTCACCACTCACAAAAATTATTTCAAGATGGATAAAGGACTTAAATGTAAGGCATGAAACCATAGGAACTCTAGAAGAAAATGTTGGAAAAACTCTAGATATTATTCTAGGCAAAGAATTTATGAAGAAGACCCCAATGGCAATCACAGCAACAACAACAACAAAAATAAATAAATGGGTCTTGATTAAATTAAAAAGCTTCTGCACAGCCAAGGAAATAACTATCAGAGCAAATAGACAACCTGCAGAATGGGAGAAAATATTCACAAGATATACATCTGGTAAGGGCTAATAACCAGAATCTACAAAGAACTCAAGAAGATCAGCAAGGAAGAAACAAACAACCCTATTAAAAAGTAGGCAAAAGACATGAACAGAGCTTTTCAAAAGAAGATAGACAAATGGCCAATAAGCACATGAAAAAATACTCAATGCCACTAATTATCAGGGAAATACAAATTAAAACCACAATGATAAATCACCTTATACCAGTTAGAATGGCTTTTATTAAAAAAGTCCAAAAACAATAGATATTGGCATCGATGCAGAGAGAAAAGAATGCTTATACACTGCTGTTGGGACTGCAAATTAGTATTAAAATAATCTCTATGGAAAACAATATGGAAATTCCTCAAAGAACTAAAAGTAGATGTACCATTTGATCCAACAATCCCGCTACTAGATATTTAATCAAAGGGAAAGAAGTCATTTTATCAAAAATGCCCCTGCACTTTAATATTTATCACAGCACAGTTCACAATTGCAAAGATGTGGGTCAACCCAAATGCCCATCAATTCATGAGTGGATTAAGAAAATGTGGTATATGTATACCATGTAATCTACTCAACCATGAGGAAGGATGATTTAATGCCTTTTGCAACAGCATGGATGGAACTAGAGACCATTATCCTAAATGAGGTGTCTAAAGAATGGAAAAACAAACACCACATATACTCACTATTAAATTAGAAGTAACTGATGAGCACAGATGTGCATATAAGGAAGTATAACTCAATGGAAATCAAGCGGGGGGGAGGGGAGATGAGGAGATGGGTGAAAACCTACCTAATGGGTACAGTGAACAGTATCTGAGTGATGGGCATACTTATAACCCTTACTCAATCATTACAAAAGCGATCCTTGTAACCAAAAGCATTTGTACTCCTGTAACACTTTGAAATTAAAAAAAAAAAAGATGATTAGTTAATCTGAAGTGTAGTGTGTAGTAAGATAATATTCAGTGACAGTTTTTATTTTTTTATTTATTTCAGGATATTATAGGGATACAAACATTTTGGTTACGTTATGACTTTGCCACACCCAAACCATGATTGGAGGCGTGCCTTGTCCCCCCTACAATGTTCACTGTGTCCATTAGTAGTTTTTAAGTCTTAAAATGTAAGTAGGATAAAATTCAAGGACTACGCATGTATAACATTGTAGTTTTTTTGTTTTGTTTTCTTTTTGACTCATTAAAATGTTTATTAGTATATGGAAATTTTTAATGAGAGTCCTCACAAATGGATTCCCTTTGTGTGGTTAAAAGAACCCCAATAGACCATATAGTCAGCTATCAGGGGAAAAAGTACATTAATTTGGGTAGCTGGCATTTCCTGATAGTAGGTTGAAAACAACTTAGTATGTTATAATGCTTTTAATATAGTTTTTGAAAATTTTATTTAAAACCAGAGCTGCTTCTACTAGCTTCCTGTTAACTGATTTAGTGGGAGCAGCTAAGATCACCTTTGAATCCAGCTTCCTCTGAGAAAAGAAGCCAAGAATATAGTGCCAACTTCAAAATTCAGGCTGGAATAAGAAGTAGGGAGTCACGTCAGCAGCAAGGAGCATTATTCCCATGATGGGAACATCTTTCCACAAAAAAAGGAAAGCTTGTGTTGGGCAGGATAAAAGGAAGATTTGATCTTAAAGTGCTGGCTACTCACACTAAGTCCTAGAGCAGTTGAAAAACTACTAGTCATCATCTTAATTATCTAGAAGCCTAGCTGAATGAGAATGCATTTCTTCAAAATCTTCAAAGGAACAATAAAATCCAGCAATATTTCTCGTTCTTACTAAAGTGATGAAGACAATGCAATGATTATGAGGTTAAATGCTCATAGAACTTTTGGAATATATATATAGTACACTATATATAAGTAATATGCCACAATCTTATATTTCTAGGAGCATATTATTATTTACACTCTTACAGATTCAATTTGCTGATAGCATTTTATTTTTAATATTTTTGCTATGTACAAAAGTGATATTTGTCTGTGATTTTGTTTTCTTCTTGCCTGATTTTGCTACCAAAGTTATTCCATTCACCAAATTAATCAAGTAGTCACTCTTATAATCAATCTTCCATGAAAGAATTTGCAAATATAAGGACTGTCCTGCTTACAGTAATAAAGATGACAGATTATGTACAGATTACAGTTTGCTCTATCTGCAAGTATCACTGCAAATGCTTTGAAAACATATGTAAACACAAATGAACAGAATACAGGAAAAAAGTTGCATTGAATGAGAGATGGCAATAAAGTTTTAGAATATTGGAAAATGGTTGAGTAATTCCCAAGTAGAGAGAAATGAACTGAAATTTAATTATATTTAGAGAGGGAAGCAAAAAGGGAGATCATAAAATTTGTTTTCTCAGTACTCGGAAGGGTTTAGGTATTAGACATACAGCTAGTTCCAATCTGAGGGACTAAACACAGAGCCTTTATTCTCAACCTCATTTTTCTCCTCCTACCAAAACCAAAAATCTCTTGCTAATGCTTTATATTCACATTTGTCTCTTATTTTCCCCCTATATCTCCTTCATATGTTACTTCTTCCAGTCGTCTCTGAATGAAATTTTTATTCTTTCAAGTTGTTAAACATAGATCTGTCTTTATCACCTTAAGGCAAGAAGCCTACATGAATTTAGTATTTGTCTTAGGAAGAATAGCCTCCCACAAAACTGCAGGTCATTACTAGTCTTGCATTTATTTACATAATTCCTAGATCTCAAGTAGAACTAAAATTCTTTGTGACATTTTTTGAGAATTTCTCCTTAAGGACATTCCTCTTGGCTTTCATGGGGCTTTTTTTTTGTCTAGGGAGATAGAGATCTTGTGTTTTGTCCCCATATTGATTTAAATTACAAATTAATGGGAACATTTTGTATATTGTATATTTTTTATAGGTGGTTATTCTCATTGGAAGAGTGAAGGTATAATTGAATCATCAGAGGCTAGTAATGATAAAGTTGTGTGTTTAAGTTTATGAGATCCTAGTAGTTGATAATTTCCTTTGCTTTTATGAACCTGGAGAGCAACATGGGTAGACACATAGATACATAGATATTTGAATTCAGTTCTTAAATGTATTTGTGTTATACATCAGAGTTCATTAAACTATGGCCCATGGTTTGAATATAATCTATAAATGGATCTTTGTTTAGTCAACATTCTGTTTTGTTTTTAATAAGCCAATATTCAGAAATTCTCTTTTATATTAAAAAAAAAATCTGGATTTCCAGTTTGTAGGTGATTATTCCCATCGGAAAAATGAAGGTATTGTTTGTCTTGAAAAATGGAACAGTCTGACAATATAGGCCAATATCCTTGCATGGTAGCGGTTTTCTAGAGTTGGGCAGCATCATGCCCTGTTGTGTTCTCCACAGTTTCTACCACTCGTTATATTCCATCACTGGGGATGTGTGTCAGTTGTAATTTGTCCTTCCTAATACACCAGGTCTAATTCATGAGGCTCCTCTGCTTTCACCTTTTTACTGAGCCCCTGTTCAGTAGCTCTTGGAGGATCCTAGTTCTGCTGTCACCGCTGCAGCTGAATCTGCCTCAGATTCTAACACTACTGTAAATCTTGGCTGCCTCCGGGGTGAGTAATGGGCTTCCTGGTATGGCCTCCATTGCTCCTTCCTGCGTGGCAGGAAGTGTAACAGCTGTGGCCATTATGCTCAACCTAATCAGATTTAAAGAGGCTCTGAATCCTCCTCTTACTGCTGTGGACTCATGTACAGTGCCCCTTAACAGAGGATGACATACGATTTCCTCAGAAGCCACCCAAATGGCTTGGTGATACAGCCTGAAAGTGAGGGAATTATTGCCTGCAGTTAATGCAAATGTGAATCAGGGAGGTGCAGGAGACTTCAGGGAGTTAGCAAATAAATTCCTTTCCTTTGCTTCCTCTGACACACAGAGGCATGGAGGCTTTTGGATGGCTTCCCTGGAGACTCCCTCTGTGGGCAGGCAACCAACTGGGTCTTTTCATGAAGTTGCGGCCAGCTTGGTAAAGCACCACCTTGAACTTGCCTCACTTTCTTTGCCTCTCTTTCCCTTCTCTGGGCTTGCTACTTTGAGAGTGCAACTCTCAATAAAGTATTAGCACCTAAGCTTTGCCTCAAGCTTTGTTTTCTGGAGAACCTGGGCTTGGATTCCCAGTTCTTTCATAAATGTTATCTTGCTGACCTGTTTAGGCTTCCAAATTTTTAACCCTTACTCTACACTTTCTTTTTAAACTTTCTTTCATTCTTTTTTATTTTTTAGGTCATTTTAAAATATAAAATTTGGAACCTGAAGATAAACCTTAAACCCTATTCTTTTAACAATTACATAAATTTCTTTTGTGTAAATATTATACTAATATGATTTTCTTTTGAAAATTTCCTTCTTTGAAGCATTTACAATTCTTCTATCACAAATATTCTTGCTAAGGACACCCTATGGCTATGTGTGTGTACATGCATGTGTTTAGATAGGAGGTAATTATAGATGGATATTTTTATACACCAATGGCAGTGTTTTAAAACTTGAATTTATAGTTCATAACTGTGGCAATGGCTAACATGTGTTCACCCAGCAGGATTTTGCTTTCTTTGGAATTTGTTAACATTCTGTATATATGTTCATCTCACCATAAAAATAGATCTTTGCCGAAGGCAACACATGCAATAAAAATTAGTGGAGATATTGATAATGTTTCATTAATCTTAATCTACCTTAAACAGCATAGAGACTTACTCCTGTTGAGGAAGTCTTTTCCACAATAGAGAAGGAAAGATTTAAATAAAATGCATTCAAAGAGTTATCCAAATTTGCTCTCCCATGTGGAAACTCCTGGACCATCTGGTTTACTTCTGCTGCAGCACCTGGTATATTATTGGCATTGAATAAATGTAACTGTATCAGTAACTAAGACAGGTCATACACACATCCCCCAATATAATTTGAACACAACACCACAAATGACTTAATTTGATGTAATATTCCTTTTAATAATATTAATTACATTATTTATGATATCAGTACTCACAATCTTAGCTAAATGTAAATATTGTTATTTTTATTTTGTTTTCTATTTATTTATTTATTTGCCACTGGTGGTATGGTATAGCAGCTTTAAGATTGCATTGTAGATATTTCTAATTGATGGAAAAGTCTCAATGAGCCTGTTCTCGGCAGTGTTATCTATAGATAAAATAAAGGGTCATCTTAAAAAACATGATACAGGGAAGCTCTTGAGCTGTACTTTAAATTCCAATGATATTTACTTGCAGTGAAATTTGTAGGCTCCGTTTATCAGTGGCCAATATGATCAAATTCCTTTTAGTTTTATTAGAGATATTCCATCTAAACTAAACATTCACAAACCCAAGTCTACCTAAATTATTTAAGCCATTTTCAAAGTATGCATTCAGGCACAGCATTAATAGAGCAGTCTTCGGTTGTGTTCATACAGTAAATTAAATTATTTTTACTTCTAGAACAAAGTCTATTCCTTTGAATCAATTGAATCACATAAAGTATACTTAGGGATTCTCTTCACCTCAGTGGTGGGGAAAAGGCAGAATAGAGCCTGATTTTCAACATAAATTTAATTAACCTGATCCTCCCAGTGCTGGTCTAGCATAACTAGGCTTCAGCTGGTGAATAATGAGGTGCTGTTCAGAGCTATGTCACATGGACCATTGTAGAATGATAGGAAAATAGGTTGTGTGTACAGTGTAAATCTAACAAAGGAAACTGTGTGTTGTTCTTGTACACATGTCTGTTTCAAATTCTTGGCACAAGTAAATTCTATCCAATGGTAAATTTGATTATATTTTAAATCTATCCATTTGGGCACATCAAAATGTTTAGTGAGAAATTTAGGCATAATTATTTTATAGAAATATTTCACTAAGGATTTTAATTATGCCATTTAAAAAAGTGTCTCCCAGGTCATACGTGCAGTCTAATACTGTAGCCCCTTAATACATTTCTCATACATTAAAACTGTTGCCTGCATTTAGATAATCAAATTTTAAAAATTCCCCTGGCTATTCCATAAGCATACTGTTTCCAAAATACGCCATATTTAAATTTACATCATTTTTTCTTTCTCCCTGAAAGAAAAGACATAATGGGTTTTATTATAATTACATCCACAGACTATCCAAGTGCTATTTGGCTGTGTATGGACAATATATTCTTGAGTATTAAAGACTAAGCCTTGCAGCACTTCTGTGACCATAATTCTTATTGATTTCAATGAGTATTATGCACTCGCAAGAGCTACGAGATGGATTATTAGCAAACAGAGGGTGGCCCCATACATGTTGCCGTGGTTTTTCGAAAGAAATCTGCTGTGCCTTGTGCTTTCCTACTGGGATAAATGAAGCTGAGCATTAATTAATAAGGACAACTGAATTAATTATGAACATATAATTTTATTGGGAAGCCTCTATCAGGTTTATGTCTGATTTTAGGCAATACAGCACAGCATTATTTTTAGGGACAGTTTCTGAGATGATAATTCCTTCAGAGCATGCAGTTCAGCATTGAGTCTGGAGTTTGCTGATCATATGTGGCTTTTTCTCCTTAAGCCAACGTACCAAGTTACACTATGGCAGCTAGTGACCGCCGTTTTTGCTAACTCCAGTGGATATTTTTTCAGTATTTGCCTTACTTGATATTTCCTTTGACCCCCCCCCCCCCCCCCATTCCTGTTGAGATAGGCTATTCTCTTGTTTCCATGACACCACTGTCTTATGGTTTTTATTCAAATTACTCTATTTCTTTTCGAACTCTTTTGTACAGCATCCTTCTCTGCCTAGCATCTTTCTCTGACCAGAATAAACCTTCAGATTTATTCACTGATTGGA
Source organism: Indri indri (assembly GCA_004363605.1). Taxonomy (NCBI): domain Eukaryota; kingdom Metazoa; phylum Chordata; class Mammalia; order Primates; family Indriidae; genus Indri; species Indri indri. The sequence continues at coordinate 40,649 of RJWJ010003750.1, read as the reverse complement.
ATTATACAAGCAGTTGATAGCAAATGCCCCAAATGTTTCTGCTTGACTGAAGAAAACCACATTTTCAACAATAACCTGAATTCAGGTAGTTTTATTTCTTTAAATTATTAATGTATTTCAGAGTGTGAGAATTACTCCAGTGATGATTCTTTAATCTTTAATTAACACATGAAATGTTGATATTTCTTATGATAATGTAGATGGATTTTTAAATTTCATTCAATTGAGCTTTTTCTAAGTATTTAAGATACTGATGAAGATTTTCTTTAAGGATCCATTTCTCAATTTCATATTTTTTCCTTTTTTCACACACATATTTGGATCTCAGGAAGGGATACACTTCTTAAGCATACTTATCGTGTTAATCTTTTGTTAAGATTTAAGTTATAACGTTGACTAGACATCACTAGTGAATTTTTCCAAAAGTTTAATTTTTGCTCTAAATCCCTAAATTTTGCAAAACACACACACATATACACACTTTATTTTGTTTTTAATTGACATATAATAATTGTGCGCATTTATGGGGTAAAGTATGATGTTTTGACACATATATGCATTGTGTAATGATCATATCGGTGCAATTAGCATATCTATCGCTTCGAAAACCTGTCATTTCTTTGTGGCGAGAACATTCCAGATCTCCTCTTCTAGCTATTTTTAAAGTACACAACACATTATTGTTGACTATTGTCACCCTACTATGCAATAAAACACTTATTCCTCCTATCTATCTATAACTTTGTACTTCCTGAACATACATATTTTTATGTGTATGTATGCGTGTAAATATATGTGCATATATAGATAGATGTGTACATATGTGGATATGCATATAAGCACACACATTCACATTGCTATTACACTTTATTCAGGTTCTAATAACTAACACCTAGATAAGAGATTTTTTAAAATCACAAACTACCCTTCCAAACATTTTCAAAGTCTGATTCATATATTTTTTCATTATTTAGCATGTAAACTTCAGACAAACATTTTTTCCTTATTAAATAATAGAATGAGACATTTGATTTCAATTATTTCTGTAAAGCTGAAAAGATATAGGACCCTAGGACTTTCAAATTTATTGGATTCACTGAGGTGTTACTATTTTAGGCAAATTTTGCATAGGAGAATAAGCTCTGTGAATAAAAATATGTGAAATCTTATGATTTTAGAAAAATTCCTGATGTAAAACTTTATACCTTTCTGTCAGCTAAGGTGCAATATCAACATATGATTTTTTGAAAATGCATTATTTGTTTTCATGAATTCTTTTACTACTTTGACTAGCTCATCCCAATATTTTATTTTTTATTTGCAGAACAAGCAATATTTCTTCAATCATATGTTTTCAAGTATTCTAACTATGACTATTAAGTGGGCACAGTTATACGTGTATAGTCATCAATCTACCAGGAAGTTTATTTAATATTGTTCTAGATTAATGTTGTCTCTATGGCATCTGCCATCTTGTTTCTAATTATGTTATTTAAAAGAGGCGCTTTTTCTATTTCCTTACCTAATTTTTATTGCTGATATAAAAAAAAACCTCATTAGTAAGTTGTTTTTAAATTAATAATCAACTAATTTAGAAGATTCAATGGGAAGGAAAGTTGAAGTCCTATGTGTTGTACCCAGTCAAGAGCTTTCTCTAGTGGTAAGTACTATGCACACAGTCATGTGGGGCATGACAACAATTACTACATTCAGAAAGGTTATAGAAAGGGTACAAAAAATAGTGTTCAAGTATATATTCAACAACAGTCTAATTTGCAGCAAAACAGTGTTTCACACATAAGATTTCTCTTCGTACAAAGATTAAAAGTTAAGATATGAATAAAGCTACTTCTGGTGAACATGGCTCATAATAATACTTATGTAGTTACATTTAAAAAACCATAGGACAAAATGCACTGGTAAGAATAAAAAGTATGAACAGAGAGAGTCAGTTCATAATGAAAATAGGTTAGATGTGACAGGCAGATATAACAATTTTGTTTGTAATGGTGACACAACATTAACTCAAAATGCATAAAGGAAATAATGACAGAATTAAAAGATTAAAATACTGTCACATTGTTCTAATTAGAACAATCTAAAATAATAGAGTTCAGAAAAATATTTTTGTATATATATGGAAACAATTTATAATGTAAAGTTAACACTGTAAAACAATAGGGAAAGATAGACTTCCCAGTAAATTATACTGGAAAAATTGACTATTTGTATATAAAGGGAATTATTTACCTATCCTGGAAGATATATAACACTAAATTCCAGATTAATTAACATTTCGGGAATATAATATGGAACAATACCTATATTGCCTTGGGATAGGGAAAGTTTTAGTAAACAAGATATAACATCATATAACATAAGGAAAATGTAAGTAAGTTTAACTACATTCAAATTAAAAAATTCTTTTGTGAAAGACCCCAGACCTAGAGGGAAAGAGACATCATAAAGTGAGAGAAGATATTTGCAACATATAATTGACAAAGAGCTAGTATCTAGAATATATAAAAAAACACCTTCAGTTCAATAAGGCAAGAAGACAAACAAACTGAGGGGATGGGGTGGGAGAAAGCCAAAAATTTAATAGGCGTTTTCTAGAAGATGACACATACATGGTCATTAACGATGGGAAAAGATGCTCAGTATTAACAAAAACCACAAAAGATTCCGTTCAATACTAACCAATACGAAAAGCAAACAACCAGTCACAATCTCAAGTGTTTTCTAACCATGCTGAAAACCAAATCAACATTTAGATGAATAATCTAGAGAAATTGTTGCATGTGTAAATCAGGAAACATGTAGAAGAGCGTTCTTCTTTGAGCAAAAATCAAAGTCTTAAACCTAAAACAAATGCCCATTGGCAGTAAAATAGATTGTCATTTATTTATGTAACAGTACTCTGTAACAGTTAAGAAGTTGAAATTAATAAACTGCACTTGTAATCAGAAGCATCAATAGATCTCAGAAACAATGTTAAACGTAAAAACAAATGATATATACAATTTAATTCCTTTTATGTAAAGTTATACCTTCAGGATAGCTTGGATTTTGCTGAATGAAGTAGAAGAAATGGGTATCTCATGTAAAGAGCACAGTAAACAAAATGAGACAGAAGGTATACACAATATGGAAACAAATAGGTATGGTTTTGTCCACTGTACTTTATTTACAATAAAATTTTGTTTACAAAACAGATGGAGGGCTAGATTTGGGTCTTGCATTGTAAGGTCCAAACTCTGTGCTAGGGCATGGACTGTCTCAAGATTTGTTTTATACTTTTTTCTATCTCTAAGTGTTTTTTCTTTGGTAGGTATGATATCCATCTTATGTTTTTGGAAAGGAAATTAACTTTTCTGATAGATTCTTTCCCTCGTCTCCAAGGAAATTGGGTAAAGAACTATCAGTGGTAGTGAGCACTTTGCTGGGTGAAGCTCCTGCAGCCAGATTCCCTAGCCAGGGCCCATTTTTATCAGAATGTGGTTTAAAGAAAATGCACATTTAATGCACACAAATGCACACAAATTCCCCTTCATGAATTTGGCTGAGGGTGTCTGTGACACATAACAGAGTAAGTTAAATTTTAATTATTAAAGACCATGGTTTCAATCTTGTGACTGATTTTGTATTCCATGAGTAAGGACTTTTTTTTCTTTCATTTAGGAGTTTTAAATCAGTTCTTTTGAAAAAATCATGTTTTAAAAATTTTTTTTGGCATAAGATCCTGGGAGTTTGGCCATGATGTTATAAAGTAGACAGATTGAATAGAAAAAGAAAAGTCCACCCATTGGAATGCTGTATTCTAAAGCAGAATGGGTCTTGCATAATTAGTCTTAAGGATCACATGAAATACGTCAATTTAGAAATACGTGTATCTACCAGAAAGTGTATGAACATTCATACCTCAAATTAGAGATAATTTATGACATTGAAGCTCCCTTACTTGATGTTAAAAGGTTATATTTATGAATTAAAAATAAATATAGACCCCACAAAATCAAGGATTAAGCAGATAGAGGATATTGTTTCACTATTTTGCCTGTGTTTTCCAAATACCTGTTAGGATGTCAACAACACTCAACCCATTATCACAGTATGGGTTTGTGTATTATTTATAGGACACTTTTATACAATATTAGCAATTGCAAAATTATCTATATTTCCAGTTTGAACAATGTAATGCCATCTTGTTATTTCAAGTAATAATAAGCCTACAGGGAAATTAACTGGATGCAACAATAATGAAAAACATGCCTAATCGTTGCTGGATTTTAATATTATTAATTTAAATGGCTTTACTATATCTGGTTAGAATATCAAAGAACTATAATTTGGAGGTAGATCTAATCTCTTCTTAAGTATACCAACTAAGAAAACAAATAAAAATAACAAGTATAATAATGAAATGTGAATATTGTACATTTGTTTGATGAATTTAGTTTAGTTTTACATTTCTTACAGTATATTCGTCATAATTCCTTTTTTTTCTTTCTTTCTTTCTTCTTTATTTATTTAGAGACAGGGTCTCACTCTGTCTCCCAGGCTGGAGTGAAGTGCAGTGACACAATCATAGCTTACAGTCTCACTGTAACCCGGAACTCCTGGGCTCAAGTGATTCTCCTGCCTCAGCCTCTCAAATAACTGGGACTAGGCATGTGGCACCATGCCCAGCTAATTTTTGTTTTTTTTTTAGAGATGGGGTCTCACTATGCTTCCCAGGCTGATTTCTAACTCCTAGCCTCAAACAATCATCTTGCCTCAGCCTCCCCAGTAACTGGGACTACCGGTGTGAGCCACCGTGCCGGGCTAGTATATACTTCTTAGGCATTATGTGAATGTCATTTTCAGTTCTGTGAATATTGAGGTTTTTAGAAATATAATCTTTAAGGTTAGTACTCTGAAAGGAACTGAGGGTGGAAGTGTGCATCTTTGGACAAACAGCTCTAAAAATTTTGCCAGGAGAATGAGCGTAGAAGGCCTAGCATTACTTGTCGCTTCTATTAAAAAATAAAACAATAATAATAATAAAGCCCCAAAAGTTCTCGTGGCAGATGAAGGTAAACAATATCATATTTTTATATTTTAGAGTTCAAATTCTGAAACTGTGTTTATAATTTATTTAATAACTGTTGATTCTTTTGCAAATTGACAGCACAAATCCAAGTGCTGAAGAAAATTTATTTCATCGTTTAAATTAAGAAATAGAAAAGGTAAACATGTGATCGAAATAAAGGATAATGAGGTGAAAATATAATTAACACAATAGTTGCTTTCATTTAAATTCAGTGAAAGTTTATTAATATAAATTTCTTGTTTTGAAGACTACATAAATGTAAAAGAATTGTTTTTAACCAGCTTTTGTATTCACAGTATTTTAAATCAGCATTCTTATCTTTAACTAAGCCCTGAATCTTTCACCGCCAGTAAAATCCTTTTTGCTTGTTTATATTTAGACCGGAAATGGTCCATTTGGAAGACCTAACATTTTCATGTGGTCTTTAATTTATGATCACACCTTGTATTTATTCAAGCGGCCACTAGATGGCAGACCTACCACTAAACAGAATTTAGGCACAAAGTAAATTCTCCAAGTAAGTAACTTGAATCACAGGGCATAGCAATGTTTTATTCCAAGCCTACCTTAGCCTCAGCCTAAGCACTCTCCATGGTTTTAGGGAGGTACGATGAAGAAGGTGACAACATTTTTACAATCATTTAAGGTTTAATAGTTTACAAACTCATATTACTTCTTAGAATAATCTTTTGAGACTGATAAGCACTGCCATACTGCGGATGAAAACATGGGTTTCCCAGGCATATGGCGAAGGCTATTTCTTTAGAGGACTGCAAGGAGGTAACTTTGAAGAATTTTCCTTGAGGGTTCCATAATTTAATTACATTACTGTTTGAGATGTATTCTGGGATAACTAGTGTTTTCGTATCTGATATATATTTTCTACGTATGCCCTATACCTTTATGTTTCCAAAAGAAGCTAAACTCCTCTAGGAGACTGCAGAATCAATTAAAGCTACAAAACCATTCCCTCCTCAATGGTGCTGACCTCTAACTTCTTTATTTTCTCTTGCTTTTTGGATGCTGGAACAGAATTATCTTTATCCAGCTTCCTTCCATTTCATCTTTTGTATTCACTAAAACCTTCTGTTACCATCACTTAAATTGCCTCTTGATTTCTGATGTTGAGCACTGGGCTCCAGCTCATTTTCAGCTTTTGAAAATAGGCCAGCAGTTTTCTAAAGAACTAGCAGCTATCTTTTGCAGAAATTAGAAGCATGTCTATGTGTGTATGCACACACACACTCTTCCAGCCAAACAAAAGCGAAATGTAATGATTCCCAATGTTGCTTTTACCTAATTGGCAGCATAAAGCCATTATATGCTGCCATTAGGTTAGGATCTCTAAGGTTCAGAACTAACATATTCAAGTTCTAAAAGCAAATTTAATTTTTGGTAAATGTTAATGGATCTAAGAGCACCTAGGATAGAAAAAAAGTAAGACTGGCACTTCTGTGCAACCCATCCTCTTTATTCAAATTACAAGTTTATACTCTAGCCGTAAAATACGCTGGCCACAGGTTAAAATCTTTCATAATAGATGGTGAATTTAAAAGTTGCCTTTCTCTCACAGAATCTTGTATTGATGTGAACAGAGGGATGTGGCTATAACTAAAAGATATTTTAGATTGTAATGGTATTGTGTTTCCTTTTCCTTATTACCAAGGCCATATAAATTCACTGCAGAAAAACTAAAAAGTACAAATAAAAAGTAGACAAATATGTCCAATACCTAGAAGAGCTATCCTTTGTGACCACCTTTGTGGATATTCTTCCAGAGATTGCAAATTATTTATTTATTCATTTATTTTTAAGTTGACCTATTTATTTTGAGATAACTATAGAATCACATGCATTTGTAAAAAATATGGAGCAAACTCATGTGCCCTCTAACTGGCTTCCCCCAATGATACCATGTTACAAAGCTGTAGAATGATATCACAACTAAGAAATGTTATCGATACAGTCATGACACAGGACATTTCCATCACCACAAAGATTCCTCCTGTTGACCTTTTATAGCCACACATACTTCCTGCCAATTCCCAACCCTTCCTTAATCAGTGGCAATCACTAACCTATTCTCTATTTCTATAATCTTTCCATGTCAAGAATGTTATATAAATGGAATCATACAGTATGTAACTTTTGGGTTTTTTTTTTTTCCCCCACACAGCATAATTCTCTGGAGATTCATCCAGGTTCTTGCATCTATCAGTAGTTTAGTCTTTGTAATTGCTAAGTAGAATTCCATGGTATGGATGTACCACAGTCTGTTTAAACATTCACCCATTAAAGTGCACTGGGATGTCTTCCAGATTGAGGCTATCATGAATTAAGCTGCTATAAACATTCACATACAGGTTTTTGTGTGATCATAGCTTTTAATTTCTCTGGGATAAATTCCCAGAAGGCAATTACTGGATCATGTAGTAGTTGCATGTTTAGTTGTTTTAAAAAGTGACACGTTGTCTAGGATGGCTGTACCATTTTACATTCCAATTAGCCATGTTTAAGTGATACTGTTTTTCTGTATCACCACCAGCATTTGGTGTTGTCCCTCTTATTTATTTTTACCATTCTGATAGATACGTAGTGACATTTCATGTAGTTTTAATTTGCAATTGCCTAATGGCTGAAGATGGCGAACATATTTTCATATGTTTATTTGCCATCTGTATATCCTTTGGTGAAATGTCTGCTCATATCTTTTATTCATTTTCCAATGGGATTGTTTGTTTTCTTAATGTTAAGTTTTGAGAGATCTTTTTATATATTCTAGATACTAGTCCTTTGTTGATCACATGGTTTGCAAATATGTGCTTCAAGTCTGTAGCTTGCCTTTTTATCCTCTTAACACAGTCCTTTATAGAGTAATATATTTCAATTTTGATGAAATCTAGTTTATCTATTTTTCTTTTTATGGAGTATGCTTTTGCTGTCAAGCTTAAGAACTCTTAAAATATATATTTGTGTGTGTATATGTGTGTGTATATATATATATGCACTCGCATTCATTCATTCCAAGGTTTTAGTTTTATGTTGTACTTAATAAGACGAATAGACAAATGAATGCCCAATGTATCTTCCTAGCAGCAGAAGTCCTGCAAATTTATTTTTGTTTTATAAAAAGGAAGTTAATTATATTTAGGTTTTTTAAGAATTGTGTTTACATGCGTAACTAGAAAAGTTGAGAAAAAGATTCAAAGTTAAATATAACTGCAAAAAGAGATTACAAAATAAAATTATAAGATCTTTGTATCAGTAGTTCCAGTATTATATAATTAAAATAAAAATGTCCAGGCATAGTGGCTTGTGCCTGTAATCCCAGCACTTTGGCAGGCGGAGGCAGGAGGATTGCTTGAGGCCAAGAGTTTGAGACTAGCCTGGGCAGCAAAGTGAGACCCTATCTCTAAAAAAAGAAAGAAAGAAAGAAAGAAAACTTAGCCAGGTGTCCTGATGTGTGCCTCTAGTTCCAGCTACTCGGGAGGCTGAGGGAGGATCATCGCTTGAGCCCAGGAATTTGCGGTTGCAGTGAGCTATGATGATGACATCACTGTACTCTAGCCTGGGCAACAGACCAAGACCCTGTCTCAAAAAAAAAATAAATAAATAAAAGAAAGTAAAAGAAACATGTTAGCCAGGCATAAAAATTACTTTATTGAAATATGTTTTCTTTAAACTAAATTTTTATCAATAATTAAATTTAATACAGCTTAAACTAATAATTGAAAATGTTTCTGTACTTATTTTACAAGTAGTTAGAATGTTTAGATTATACATAGATTTTGAACCACCCATCTATGTTCTGAAGACATTTTTTATCAAAATGATCTACTTCTGACTAGATCCTTCGTAAATCATACAATATTTAAAATATGTATATAGTCAGTAGACAATTCATATATAATGTTCACTTATGTTTACTCATGTTCAGCATAAAATAACTGCATCAGTTTTTAACTAGAATGGTAACATTTTGCAGTCTAGGACTAGCAATATGTTGCAAAGCTCATTTTTAAAAAAAATTATTAAAAGAATCACTTTTTAGTTAGAATTCAAAAACAGAAATTGTATTGGTACTTTTTTCTCCAAAAATTGTGATATTTTCTTCCCTGAAGAATAGATCTCTCCATAAAATAAAATAAAAAAATTCTGGTGGATTTTAGATATATGTTTTCACTCACGTATCAAACCTAGTAAATCAAAATTGGTTATTTTCTTAATTAAAATCTTATCTCATTTTTGCTCCTAATCTTAAAATAATCAGGAAATTTAGAAAATTCTATATTGATTTATTTTTCTTCAGTTTATGTAAAAAGATTCTTTTAAATATATTTGTATTTCAGTCAAAACAATGATGTCAGGAAAAGTTTAAAAACTGTCAGAGTTTTCTAGTACATCTCCCCAAAACATTCAGGTTTTAAGCAGTAACTGCTTAGATTTAGGTTGTGTGTGTGTGCACACATTTATTCTGCATTGTGAGTTTTACATGAATTTAAGACTTTAGAGAATTATAAGTTACTATCTCAGCTCTCTTTGCTCAGTTCTCTAAGTTCAAGAGTTCCTTTTAAGTAAGAACACCTTTTTGTCATAAGAAACTATTTGCAGTTTCTGAAGGCTTCAATGATTTAAAAATATTTCACATACGTAAGGTCAGAACAGGGTTTATATAAGCCTCTGCCTTAGTCTGTTTGGGCTGCTATAATAAAATACCATAACTTGGGTAACTTATAAACAACAGAAATTTATTTCTCACAGTTCTGAAGGCTGAGAAGTCCAAGAGGAAGGCAGATTCAGTGCCTGGTGAGGTTCTGCTTTCTGGTTCATAGACGGCACCTGCTGGCTGTCCTCTCATGCTTGCTCTCTGGGGCCTCTTTTATAAGGGCCCTCATCCCTTCATGAGCGGTCTGCCCTCATGACCTAATCACCTTCTAAAGACCTCATCTCCTAATGTTATAACCCTGGTAGTAAGATTTTAACTTATGAATTTAAGGGGTGGGGCACAGGCATTCTTTGTTGTGAATTTGTTGTGAATTTTACATATATTTAAGACTTCTAGAGAATTATATGTTACTATCTAAGCTCTCTTTGCTCAGTTCTCTAAGTTCAAGAGTTCCCTGTAAGAACATCTTTTTTTCATAAGAAACTATTTGCAGTTTCTGAAAACTTCAATGATTTAAAAATATTTCATATACATAGGTCAGAACAGAGTTTATGTAAGTCTCCATTTGTGTATCTAAATTGTCGTATTCAAAAGCATTATCCTTTCTCCTTGTCTTTACTTTCAGACCATCATCTGTCACATTTTCTTAAGAATTTCTTTTCCTCTTAATCTAATTGTATATATACTTTTTCACAAACACATGTGCACGCGTGCGCGCGTGCGCGCGCACACACACACACACACACACACACACACACACACAGCTACTGAACTTGTTTTAAAGCCAATGCCAAGGCCACAATGGAACAGCTCTGCAGATTTCTTTACAATTATAGTGATTATCACCAATTAGGTTTCCTGAAGTTCGGAAAATGAAAGTGTTCACATTTTATGATTAACATGCAGCTGACTGTGATAGAGAAATCACCTAATTAGAAAAGCTGAATGGAACTCCAAAGAATTCTTGAGCTCGTGCTTATGTATTGTAGAATTGTGCATAACTAATTTTGAAAGTCTGTTTTCCTTTGGGGTCAACATCATCCTGGCTTAACCCCTGATAATTCTTTTGTTACTAGGCATTTTCATTAGAAATTTCTGAATAATGGCATTTTTGTCGTTCTTTAAATAAATACTGCTAATGAATCCTCAGTGTTCCCACTGGGGTGCCAGCACCTGGGAGACAAGTTAAAGTACAGAAATATCAGCCAACTACAACCCTGTGATTTCCTTTGAGACTGGTTAGTTTAGAGGAACTTAGACATACAAAATCACGTTCATTCATAACGCCCTCCTCTCCTCAATAGCAGGTGTCTCCACCAGATCTCTCAAGCTCCACCCCTTTGTTATTTGTGTTAGCATCTCGCAAAGTAATTCTTCACCCTGACTTTTTAGAGGTACCTACACCGCTATCCAGTGTTCAATGATATTTACTTTCTTTTAAATGTATATCTCTACATTGCATATTCATCTGTCTTACCTCGACTCTATTTTCCTTTTATCTTAATGTAAGTTACTAATTTTAGTCTTCATCATCTACATCTTTCTTATTCTGTTGTCTCAATTACTGAGGAAAAGAGGTATGTAAACTCTTTGCGTGATGTTCTAGAAGTTTGAGTATGAGCAAGTCATTTAACCTCTCACAGCCTCAGCTGTGCGGGATGTGTTTGTATGTGTGTTAATTCGGTAGGGCTGGGATCACAGCTGCCACGTAGGGTCATAGGGTGATTGTTGGGGCAAAATAAGGTAACATGTAGCTTCTAGAAAAGGGAAAGTAAACTGGTACCCAATAAGCTCTTGGTGAAAGTGAAACCCTTTACCTCGTTTCTCATTCTTGGGGCAATTAGTTATCATTACATATATTTTATTTGACTTGGTGTTCTAGGCCAAGCATTAGCACTGCTTGTTTCTATAACTTTAGCTAAATCACTTAAATTTACAGCTTCAATTTCTCATTTGATAAATGAGAATATAACAAAGTTTATGTTTTCTATTAGGACTGCAATGAACAAAGGTGATAACATGCGTGAATGTACTTTTTAACCTATAATACAATCGACCCTCAATATGGGGATTGGTTCCAGGACCCCCTTGTATACCAAAATCCACACATATGCAAGACCCACAGTTGACCAAACAGAACCCATGTATTCCAAGAGTCAGCCCTCCCTTGAAGCTGGTTTTATATCCTGCAAATACTGTATTTTTGATCCCTGTTTGGTTGAAAAAAAAATTGTGTGTAAGTAGATCCATGCAATTCAGAATTTAAAAATCATAACAAAATGGCTGAAATGGGAACTATCCAAGAAAAAAAATCTATGTATACACAAGAACACAGATAAAATTAAAAATAAGACAAGGCCAAAATTAAGAAAAATGGTAAAATGTGTCCAATTATTCAAATTCCAAAAGTGCTATAACTTACAGGAAGAGAGTTAATTGAGCCAAATACTAAATTATGTTTTGTAATTATACATTTACTGCAGAAAAACAAATGCTTTGCTAAACTGATGAAGTGATTATTATATATATTTATAGTCTGTACCAAATACAGGGACTTCTGACAATATTTTTAGATCATTTCTTTCAGAAATATGGTAAAAGAAATTTGTGAGCCTTTTCTGCTCTCCCCTATTTGGTCATATCTTTAAATTTTCTGGAAGCATATAAAATTACTCATATAAATTAGCTTTCCATCTCATAAGGGATGCATATAATTCAGGGCAACAAAGGACAAACAAAGTACTGTGGAGAAGAGAGCACACACTGCCAATATATTTTATCAATAAGAGAGCTTTCTTACTCTTTGCCACCTGATTTTGTTCTAATTCCATTAGTGAAGTCCATATGAAATATTAGAGGATGATACAGATATTGACACTGATAATAGAAATTAAGTCTCCAATATGAAAATGTTTCCAGCTACCCAGCAGCAAGATGATATATTTTTAATTTTTATGTTCCCTCATGATCTCATGATTTAATTGTACTAAGTATGTAATTAAATTTTCATTATATCCAGGATCTGCCATTCTTCATCACACCACCTGCAAAATCATGGCTCCAAGTTTCAGCTAATTCAATCACTGGAGTTTGTTCTTTCATACTAGGCTAGCTCAAACCTGGATGAGCCTAATCGAAGGACAGTTTTTTTCCAGAAGCATTTCCAACTAGCATACGGTAAAGAACACATACTTAAGGTCCTTGGAAGGTACACATTTAATTTATGCCATTTATTTAGATTAATTTTTTTTTTTATTTTTTAAATAAAGCTTAGCATGGCTCATAAGGATCTACATAATATGGTTCCTGTTGATTTATGTGGCTTCACTTTTTGTTCAGGTCCTTTTGAGTTGCTTTTATTTCAGTGTTTTTCACGCTTGCTGTTGCCTCTGCTAGAAGGCTCTTGCCCTCACCTCTTCCTGACTACACATCTTTCAATTTCACCTAGTTAATTCCTTTTCATTTGGGCAAATATCATTTCCTCTGGAATATCTTTCTTGACCTACATAACTAGACAAAGCCTTTTATTTGCAGTTTTCTCTCCTTGCATCTTTTTCTTTAAAGCTCTGTCTCAGTTTGTGATATTTGTTTCTCTGCCTATTATGTTATATCCCCCTTTCCTAATACACTCTAAATTCTAGGAGGGCTTTATCTGTTTGGATCTCTGTTGTATCTCTATTACTTCAAAACAGTGCTTGGTGCATGCTTGGTATTCAGCAGACATTGCTGATCAAATGAATTAATGAAGTAACATTCATAGGGTGCCGGGCACGTGGGAGGGGGAAGGAGGGGATGGATAAATTCACACCTAATGGGTGCAGTGCATGATGCCTGGGGGTTGGGCACTCTTGTAGCTCCGCCTTGGATGGTGCAAAGACAATATTTGTAACCAAAGTGTTTGTATCCCAGTAATATTCTGAAATTTAAAAAAAGAAGATTCTAAAAGATCTTGATATAGAAAACTTATACTTTTTCAGAAGCATGAAATCTAATGCTTTATTATTTAAAATTTGTGGAAATAAAGCTCTAGAGAAATTTCCTTCTTGAATGTTACATTTTTACTTCTCTAAAGTCTCTGTTGTTCAGAGCTAGTCCACCATCAAAAGAGAAGACACGGTACTGATCCATGAGGAGGAATGCCTGGAGTGACTGAAAAAAGAAGGGATGATTGTTAGGAAGGTTAAGGAAAGGTAAATTCTAACTCATCAAACTATAATCTCTAATGAGGGAAGAAATCATATCTTTGAATCCTCAGACCCATTATTGCACCTGACAAGTTTTCTTTTGTCAGTTATTTTTTCAACAAATGTTTATTGAGTTTTAGGGATCAAGCACTAGCACTAGTCTTGATATTGATGATATAGTGGTGGGCATTAGTCATATGATTTTGTGGGGACACAAATCTACAAAGACTGAAGAACAACAAAATATTATTGCAGTTACTGGTAAGTACTATGAAATTAAAAAAAATTAGTAACAGGATAGTTGTTGGTGGATGACAAGGTGCTAGTTTAGATGAGATGATCGACCAAAGTGTCACTGAAATGGTGATACTTATGGTGAGGTCTGAATAGTGTGAAAGAGTCTGACATGCAAAAATCTAGGAGAACATTCCAGGCAAAGGAGACAACAAGTGCTAATAATCTGAGGTGGAAAGAATTTGGCTTGTTCAATGAATAGGAAAAAAAAATCACTGAACAATAGTGTGTAGTAAGCAATGGGGATAGTATAAAATATGAGGTCGAAAGCTTCAGCAAGGGCCAGACTATGTTTGTGTTTTTTTAATTTAATAAATGTATGGATTAAATGGATGAGTAGATATTAATACATGATAGTATGGCCTACCAGAAGTGGTGGTTGCCTGCCTACAGCTGCGGCTCTCATTGTCTTTCAAAATGTCATTTCACAGTGTGTCATGGGAGTCTCCATTTGTGATACAGTATAAGAAACTACAAAGTGATAAAATTATTAGATTTTGGTAGACAGCTCATAATTATATATTTTTCATCAAAAATAAAATACCAAGGAACTCCTTTTAATGTTTCATGAGACCCATGGCCAGCCTTAAGCAAAGTGACTGTGGCACCCACAGGAACGCACCTCTCAGACCTCCAACTGCAGGGAGGGCAACCGACCAAGGGCTCCAGCTGTCATGCTCCGGAGTCCATTGCTGCATTGATGCTGTGGCTATGTCTACATTCCCTATGGACTGTGCCTCGCCAATGACTAAGCACGTCTAGGACACTAAGGCTATCTTTGCCTTGGGACTGCCCAGTGACTGCCTCATTTTCCTTAAACTGCATAATAGTCTAGGAAGGTTTCACTAGGGTTTCACCTTCCTCTTTTCTCTCCTTAGCTCAGGATCATAATTTCATCATGATCTGATGGTTCTCCCAGGCTTTTCCAGCTTCCTCCTGATTTTAATCCCATTAAGTGTCTGCTTCTCAGAGGATTTGGATTAATAAAATGACCAAGTAGATCAAT
Source organism: Indri indri (assembly GCA_004363605.1). NCBI lineage: Eukaryota > Metazoa > Chordata > Mammalia > Primates > Indriidae > Indri > Indri indri. Next base: position 25,407 of record RJWJ010003750.1, on the reverse strand, counting down.
TAACTTTTGATAACCTCTTTAAATAGTTCTCTGCCTTGCCAAGAATTAAACTAAAATAATATCATAAACATTCTTATTTTCAATGATTTTGATTTAACACAATTATATAATTATAATTCCTATTTAACAAATCTTTTAAGATTCCTTTATACTTGATGGTTCATTAAACCCCAGTGATCTCTAGGGCAGATGCAAAGACACTTCACAATCTCACGGGAGTTTAAGACTTTGCTGTCACATTTGTAAACTATTTAGTTTTTCTAACTACTTCAATTCTTATAGATTTGAACTATATTCTTCAATAATCCAACATATAAAACAGTGCTTATTTCTGTTAACCTCTTCTTTCACAATAATAATTATTGGCAAGTAGGTGGATTTTCCTGCTTTAAAAGTAGAAAGCAGAACTTTGTCAGATTTAATCCCTCATCTCTTTTGCATGTGCTACAGGTCCTATGTCCCTCTCTCTTAGTTCATTGCATCTTTTTTTTCTAAGAGACGTATGTGACTATCTTGTTTGTGGCAAGGCACGTTACATGCTGTAATACTTATATTTTTATAAGCAAATGAAATTCCTTCAAGACTAAACTGTTCTGCCTGATCATCGAGTTTCCTTTAAAAACTGACATCCTTTTCTCCCTGCCTCTCTAAGCCCCATCATGTCGCTGGAGCTCTGCTCCTCTCACCAAACCCAAGCTTCCTGGAATGTCCCTGACCATTATGTTAACTTCATCCACACCTATTCACATTTTATGTATCCTTTAGGACACAGTTCTTATTCTTCTTTTTCTTCCATGATGCTAGCTCTGATCACAATTACCTTCATGCGCCCCTCCACTTTAATCTCCTCTTAACTTCATTTGCCTTTATAGTTAATTGGGTGATGACTTCATTAGTTCATAAATTGTTTCATGTTTTTATGTTTTGGTCACGCCTTCCTCATTACGGAGATGCAAGCTTCTTAAATGTGTTGTGTGCTACATAGGGATTGGGAAACATCTGAACTGGGGCTGGATTCTACCTCCGTTAGTTACCACTTGTTTTAACTTCTATAAACTACTTAATCTCTCTTGGCTTTTTTTCACTCAAAAATGCTGAAGTTACTTTCTTGATGGTTTTGTTTGAGGTTCAAATGAGGTAATTCCTGAAAAAGCATTCTCTTAATTCAAAATACATTTTATTATGTATATTTAAGGTATACTGCATGATGTTATGATACACATACATATATAAAATGATTACTATAGTGAAATAAATTAATGTCTATGATAGCCTCTCTTTATAAATAAATGCCATATATTTCACTGTTTTTATTTTATATATAGGCCTTTGAAAAGACTGGGATTGTAGCTCTTTGGGTTTCTAAAAATGATCATTAACTAACACTATAGATATTTAGCACATATTTTTCATTTGGAATATTAGAGTCTACATTTGCTCTCGACTAATATGTCAAGTGTCATATAAGAACAGCTGTTTTCCCTTTTTCTTTGTTTCCTTTTCTTGAATAATAAATTAGGAACTATCCCTGAATTGAATGTGAACTACAGAATATTTATACAAAAAAATGGCAAATCACATTGTCCTTCTCTAAAATGAAGCAATTTCATATAAATAGGACCAGTATCGGAAGGTTGAACGCTGAGTTATGTTTCAGTATGGCAAATTTGATTGATTGATACTATTAGAGTAAGAATCTCTCTTGTGGTTAAAATCATTATCCTAGAATAAAGACTTAAATTTCATATAGAACACAACCCAATTTTTATCCATCATATCAATTCTTCTACAATTAAAGGGCATTTATAAGGAATCTCTTTCTTTTTCCTAGCTCAGATTGGGATCATTTGACTTAATTCTTAGACAGACTGTGTTCATGTTTTTAATTTGGTTCTTACTGCCATGGATCTAAGAGAGAGAGAGAGAGAGAGAGAACTTTGAAAAACCGGTGTCCATATGTCCAATTCCTTGAGGAAACTCTAGTTAGTTCTTGGATACTCTCCTATTCCTGCACCAATTATTGTGGCCAGGAGAATAGGATACCTTGCGACATATGACCTATATTCCCAATAGCACAGTATAGGCAGAAAAGAAGTTGCCAAAAGGTACAGGACAGTAAGCAGAATATATCGACTCCATTAAAAAATTGGGAAACAATAGTTCTCATTAATAGGGTACCTTGGTGGTTAATAGTTACTATATATATCGTATTTGCATTTTTAATTTTCAAATTAAATTAAAATAAAATGTGACTGGCCTGAGAATTATACTAAAGTTATTTAATTTTGGTGACGATTTTGTAATGCCTTGCTTCTACAATAGCTATAAATGTGTAAACAGTAGACACCTGAGCTATATAACGTTGGCATGCTTTCAAGCACTGCTTTTCAAAGTCAATAATGTATGGATGCTCTTAAGGAAAATAATTTTTATGCTTTTTCCCATGTTGACTGTAATTGTTTTTATTACAGTGTTATTCAAATATGTACCAACACAAAAATGACATAGCAAATACTTCTATAGTACTCAACCATATCTCAGGCTGTTTTAAGTGCTTTATATGTGGTAACATTTAATCCTGATAAAAGCCTTCTGAACTGAGTGCTATTTTTTCCCCCATTTTACGTATGAAACACTGAGGAACAGGGAAGCTAAATAACTTGAACAAGGTATGTAGCTAGTGATTGTGTCTGGCTCTGGAATCCATGTTCTTAAGCACTCTGCATCACTGCCAGTAAGTACAGGCTCCACATGCATAGATCTTACATTCAATTATAAAACCAAAACCCAATTACAAATAAAATACAAAACTTAAAATTAATAAATGGCCTCCTAACTTCCTATTTGACCCCCTCCCCATCCATCTATTCTTCATAAAACAGCCATAGTAAATGTATATAAAACATAGGCTATTCATGTCTATAGATGAATATATATAAAACAAACATTTACTTTTTTTTACCCCTAAAGATGAATGTGAGAAGTCTCAATAGCACATACACACACACACAGCGTATACATACACTGGATTATGTGTGTATTATTAAGGAGTAAGATTAAGGTGTAGCCCTTATCTTAAAAATAGAATTTCCTTTTTTAGGTTCAGTATGGTTTCATGTTGACTATTAATTGAGAAGTTTTTTTGTACCATCAGGACCTTTATGAATGTTTCATATGTCCCTGATTATCAAGACCTTCTTAAAGGTTGGAATTATATTTCATAATTGAAAAAGTACTTTTATGTAAGTGTACAATATATTTATATTTGCACCTTCATTTATAGAAATGTTTATTGAACTATAATTCCAAGTATCTCTGAAGTTCAATGGAAATGTTATGTGCACATCTTGCTTGTGATTCCATAGTTTTGGATATATTTTTTCTAATCCGTGGCTAGGGGTAAAATTCTTAAGAGAATGACTCCATGGGGGAAAATATGCATTAGTATTTACAAGTTAAGTTTTATTTCTTCATTTTATGGCATCATCTCTCCCGGATAACTACTGTTTTATAGACACGATCATTCTCCTGGGAACATAAACCCATGGAAAAGGTGTTTTGTAGGTCAAATAGTCCATCTTTTAGTATGCAGAGTTCAGACATTTCACTAACACAGTACTTTCTTGTTCACCCTTGTAACTCCTATCACTACTAAAAATTACAAATATATATACACACACACATATATATATATGCTTTCAATTGAATTGTTCTCTAAGCAAAATGCCTATGTAGTTGACATAACTATGTAGTATAAATAGTGTGGTTTGGGGGACACCGATATTTATTAGATTATAGAATGCTACTGATATGTCAAATTTCCAAGCCCTAGTTATTAGTAGCACATAGAAGGCACATCTGTGTCTCATCAATAATCAGTATACCTTCTCTTTGACCTGCGTTTAAGAAACAGTAGACAGACTAATGTCCTGTATAGTAGGCTTGCAAATATCATTTTATCATTCTAAGTCAGGCTGGCAGGTATGTTTTTATCAGATCTCCTTGTAAAAGAAAAGGAGCCAAGATATTTGAACACTTACAATGTATGTATACTCAGGTGTGTACTCCTTTGTGTTATAACTTCTTTTGTTCAAATTAAAGGGTATGAGATTTACCTATATTGTTGTGTGTAGTTGTAGATTGTCCATGCTTATTATGACATTGTATGGCATTATATAAACACGCCAGAATTTATTTATCCATGAAACTATTGATGGACGCTTGAATAGTTTTAGATTTTAAAGTGCTATGGTTAGTGCTGCTATGAACATTCTAATACATATTTTTGGGCGATCATTTGATGTGTTTTTGTTGAACAATCCCCTCCCCCCTACATACAAAATAATTGAATTTTCTGGGTTATAGACATGCCTATGTTTAGCTTTCACATAGATAATCAAGTTGTTTTCCAAAATGTTTGCATCATTTTATACACTAATTAGTGATAAATGAGAGTACTCCTTGTTCTAGAGCTTCACCACCAGTTGGCATTTTCCATCTTCTTTCTTATTTTAGCCATGATATACCTTAAAGTGGATCTCATGACTTTAATATGTGTTCTGATAACTAACAAATTTGAAGCCTTCTTAAAATATGTTCTTTGGCCATTTGGATATTTTCTTTAATGAAATGTCTTTTTAATCTTTTACCCATTTTTCTATTGTGTTACCCTTTCCTTAGTGATTTGTTGGAGCTCTTCATATATTCTGGCAAACTTTTCCCACACTGTGTGTTGTTTGACTATATTTACAATGTCTTTTGATAAATAGAAGTTCTCAACTTTTATACAGTTTAATGTATCAACTTTTTTTTTTGCCCCAAAGTTATGAGAATGTTCTCTGTTTGCTTCTAAAAGATTTCTATTTTGCATTTTATATATTAAATTAAATACGTAATTAATATTTATATTAGTTTATATTTCACATTTAAATAATCGATTTCTACAAAATTAATTTTTGTGTGTGGTGTGAGGGAAGAATCTATATGATTTTTATCTCATTAATTATATACACTTGACCTATCATAGTTTATTACTTTGACATTCCTTTCTCCACAATACTATAGCATCATTTTTATTGTTGTTGCCACAGATCAGGAACATGTGTGAGTTTGTTTCTGGACTTTATTTCATTCATCAGTTTTTCATTCCTTAGCCATAGGTATTTATTTTATTTCCTGATTAAGATATAACTTCTATAGAGTGGTGCCACTTATAAAATCAAAACAGGATGTGAAGTTTGGTTTATTTAATTTTGCAGGACAAGTTTAACACAGTTATCTTATTGCTCAATTGGGATAGTACAGCAGATAATCAGTAATTTGTATCTTTTGCCAAATTTCCCAATCTCTTAATTTATGGAATCACTAAAAGGAAATAATGGGTTCTCATATCAATACCTAGGAAGTTACTGTTTAGATATATAGGAGTCCTTCCTAAGATACAAGAGTCTGTGGGCTTCTTTCTGCTTTTGGGCTTACAAAAGAATACTGGAAAAGTTTAGAGGCAAGTTGGAATTGTTTTGTACTATACTTTTGAGCAAAGGATGAAAAACTAAGGCCCACAGGCCAAATTGCCTGACACCTGCTTTTGTAAATAAAGTTTTATTGGCTAATTTTGTGCTATAGTGGTAGAGTTGAGTAGTTGTGAGAGAAATTGTATAGCTCACAAAACCTAAAGTATTTACAGTCTGGCTCTTTATAGAAAATGTTTGTCAACCCTTTATCAACCCTTGCTTTAGAGAATCTGCACATGTTCCTTTAAAAGAACTGTTTAACACCATGGATATCCTAGGGGCTTAAAGCAGGCTATCTTGCTATATAGCTTTCTAGTGAGTATTGATAAATTAATGTGAAGTTTTCCTAACATTGTGCTCCATATAAACTGCTCAGGGAGAAAGATACACTAGAAAATTTTCAAAAAATATTGAGAGAAGAAGATTACTGCTAAGGGCTACTACAGAAAATTTTTTAAAATGGGATCTGCTATCACTTTCCATTGATGGAAATTATCAGTGGAAGCCACAGTCATTGGCAGTAGCTTCTGAAAAATGGGGAAGTGTTGTCATTGACAGTGACTTTCCAGTAAGATCCATAGCTAACGTAAAAATACACCCTTGAAAATAAATGTCAAGATACATTTTTGGGAGCCACTAATAATAAATGTCCCTATAGTAGAAGATACATTACTGGGCTTTCTTTTGTGAATGTGCTAGAAGTAAGATTCCAAAAGGCCTGTTGGAATAAGGGAAAGGGTTGATATTAGGTATGTATTACTCTAGTAGTTCACCATAAAGAGAGCTGATTGTTTTAGTCTAGTGTACACTAATTTCCTTGATGGGAAGACTTGAGGGGTCAGGAATGATTAAAAAAATCAAGTCCAAAGGGCATTTGCTGGATCGTAAATGAAAGAGTAGAACCATGGATTAAGTACCAAAAAGGAACCAATTGAGATTGAATGTGTTTGGGAACAAGAAACATGTCCAAAAAAGAGAAGTCTTGGACAATGATTATTAACATCAACAAGTGACTGCCACTTTCTTTGCTGTCTGCTGAATAATTTGAGCTGTGTTTAAATGTATGGGATTTACCTTGACCATATGTGTGAAGATAGAGATTGTAGGCCCTTTGGATTAATCACTAAAAATTCCATTTCTGGGATGTTGGATTAAGTTTCTAATAGTCCATTCCACCAAGAGATTACACTATGAACTGTGAACCAAAAAAACTATACATAATTTATTTTATATATATTTATATATAACACATTTATGTACTATATATAGTTTATATGATATATATGTATACAGATTACTAAAAGCAGATTGGGAGAGGAATCAGAACTTGGAAGACAGGACTGGCATAGTGTGAGCTTCTAGTTTTATAGTCTTAGTGCAAGGACAGGCTGCAGTCACAGTGGGTTGCAGGTAACACTATGGTAGAAAATCTGTCCTATCAGCATCCAGGATAGAGCCTGACTTACCAATAGGTACGAGAAATTAAGATGGGTTAGCATCTCAGAAAAGAGAATGGGAACCCCAAAATCAGTGTTCAAACTTCGCTCAAATTTCAGGCTGGCAGGTGAATTGAGCATGTCTGCAGCAAACTCAAGTGACCTTCAGCTAAGGCTAAAAGAACAATACTGAGATTTTGACTGCTTTCCACCATGGGCAAGACAAGGTATGCAAGTTAAGCCTAACCAATTATTTAATAATTGCCTGCTAAAACAAAACCAGTAACGTTCTTTGGAGGAACATTACAGAATGCAGAATCTCTATAACATGTCAAAATGACTTAGATATAATCCAAACCTGCTTTACTTAAAAAAAAAAAAAATCAACAGAGTTAAATCCTGAGTTGACCCAGATGTTGGAATCAGACAAAGAATATAATCAGCTAACATATCTATACTTAATAAAATAAACTTAATTAGATAGGAAATGCCAGTAGAAAAAGAAAAATATTTAAAAAGAGCTAAATGCAAATTATAAAACTGAAACATATGTATTTTTTTTAATATAAACCTCATTGGATTGGCTTAATAGAAGAATGAAGATGACAAAGGAATCACTAAACTTGAAGACAGATTGATGTTAAAAAAGAAGAAAAAAAGATTAAAAAAATATAACCAGAGCCCCAATTGTCTATGGGACAATATTAAAATATTTAACACGTATGTGATTAGAGTCCCAGGTGACAGTGAGAATGAGGCAGAAAAAATATTCAAACAAATAATGGCTAAACATCCAAATTTACAGATGATTTACTGAAAATCATTTACAGATATTAGGAGTTCTGATTACTCAGAATACAAAGAAAGGATAACAAAGTTTCATTAGAACACTTTGGAAGGCTGAAAAATTAGTTAATAAAATTGAAGCTCATGGTAGTGTACAGCATTGCCAGGAAGAGTATGGTATCAGGAAGAAAGCATAAATAATTTTTTTATTCCAAAAATGCTCTTGGGAGTCATAAGACATAGTTTGTACAGCATTTTTAAAATGATCAAGAATCTTAGTTTTAAAAAATTTCACTCTCTTCCTGATCTTAATATCACCTCTAGGAGTCATTAGACTTTGGTTAATGTCTATAACAGAGTTTGGCATAATAGATCCAGAATACATTTGTTGTTACTTTTCTTCATATACTTAAAATATAAATAAAAATTTATATACTTTGTTGTTAAAGCAATCTTAGGTTTCTTTATTTTACTTTTGGTCCTTTTATATACATATGTGCTTCCTGTTTTTAGAAATATAATTTAACCAATGAGCTGTATTGTTTAGTTATCCATTTCCAGTTCATAGTTCATCATTTACAATGATAATATCTCTATTATCAGTGACTTTATCTTTATTTTCTAGTATTTTCCAAGTACTTTTTATATTTAATGGGTACTAATTTTCATAGTTATTCTAGCATTCTGATTATTCATAATTTGGTATCCTGAAGACATTTTCTGCTGTCTAAATATTTCTGTCAAGTTTATTAGAATGTCTTTGACTGGTACTTATTTTTCCTTCTTTTTGCCAGAGAAGTGAAATGATTCTGTGCCAATTATGCAAAAATAATTTGTCATGGTTATATAAACAAGAATAAGCGTAGATACAATATGACTTCCATTCTGGTTATTATGATTATCTGAAATAGTGATTTATAAGACTCCTCAAGTTCCCTGATGGAAATATAGTCAAATAAACTGTATTAATATTTATATAGCATTCAACCTATTTGTTCCAATATTAATGTGATCCAGGTGATTGTCATTTCCGATTGAAGAAATGATTGAAGAGAATCTAAACATGTGCACAGAAAGTGACTGAGGAATTGATTAGTGCTTTTAACTCTGGTTTAGCGTAAGTCAAACTTTAGTATGTTGAGACATTTAAAGTTATTTAAAGTGCACGATATCATTCCTAGGGATGAGCTTGTACCTCTTGAGATGTTTCCCTTCAGTGGCTGAAGAACAGAGGTACATTTCTTTTTATCAGATATTTCCAAGAGATACCTATATTTAGTACATTCTAGAAATCTGAGGATTTGTAAATGAAGAAATTCTTTCTTGCTAAATGGGTCATATGTAACTCATTTGTTATGAAACTTTTGAGTTTGGACTTTTTGAATTTTATATTACTGTGTATAAGAAACAAACCGAAGAGCATGAGAAGTAAGCATTCTCAAAATTCTGTGACTATTCCCTGTGTGATTATATCTCTTGGGATTAGAATATATTATTACCACTTTTTAGTGAAAATATTTTTGTGTTGTTTTCTCTTTTTAAGAAAGTCCTTGAAAGCCATGTCACATGTGGTCTTCTCTGCGAAAACTTCTTTAGCCCTCTCATCACAAAGCTTCTGAGCCCCCTCATCACACTTCCCTTAAATTACAGTCACTCACTCCCTCGTGAGTTGTCTCCATACTACTTTATCTAAACACCAGTTCCACTACTTGACATCCTGAATTGCAATGAATTCTTGTCTAGTCTATCTCTGCCACTAGATTGAGTACATATTATATTATATTATCAACTCTTGAAAGAATTATTGACATTTAGTAAAGGAACAATATTTGCAGAATAAATAAATGAATTTTATGACTACATTAAAAAAGTTTATTAAATACAGCTTATACCCTAGAATAGAAATGCAAATATTCAAATAAGGCAGGGACCTAATAATGGATCAAAGCCAATGAAGAAAAACAACTCAATAAATATAGGTTCATCCCTAAGAATATTAGTTTTTTGATCTTAGGCTGCAAATTTCTTCACATATTTAAAAATATGCTAGGAAAATTACAGGCAATTTTTGACGTATAAAATATGCCTTTATAATACAGGTAATAACATAAATATATTAGTAGTGCTAACAGTAATTTAAATGATTAAAATAAAACTTAGTTTAGGATCCACATAACAAAGCAATCCATTTGCAAGTTGACTGGCAATTTGCACATTACAGAGTTCGAGACAGTGCGGAGAAGATGCTGATTGAGAATTTTTTGAACACTGACATTAATTTAAAAATCAAACTATCTTTATACCTTATTAAAATAAGTTAATACTCTTAAGTATAGTTCTTAATTGGCAAGAATAGAAAATTTATTATTTAGCTCACAAGTTTTAATTCCAACACTTATAGTTATTAATCATGAAATCTCAGATGAATATTTCTGTACAAATTAGAATTTTGTTGTCTAACTATATTAGGAAAACTATAGAATGATGGGGAAAAAAAATTGGATTTGATGAACTACAAGCATGGAAATTTGTATTCCTCAAATAGAAATCGAGAATAGACAGAATTGAGGATCTAGAAATGTACCCACACATTTATGATCAATTGAATTTTGACAAAGGTGCCAAAACAATACAATGGGGAAAGGGCTTTTTTTTTTTTTTGCCCTCAACGAATGGTAGCAGGATAATTGTATATACACATGCAAACAAATAAATTTAGACTCTTACCTTACCTCATATGCAAAAATTAATAAAAATTGATTATACATCTAAAATTTACAGAGAAACTTGGGGGCAAAGAGGAGAAAAATCTTCAAAATGGTTGTTAGCCAAAGATTTCTTTAATAATATATGAAAAGTATAAGCAATAAAAGAAACAAAAAGGAAAGTTGGACTTCGTTAAAATTAAAAAAAAAAAAAAACTTTTATACTTTGAAAGACATCATTAAAAAAATGAAAAGAAAAGCCAGAGACTGGGAGAAAATATTTACATATCACATACCTAATAAAGGAATTGTACCGAGAAAAAATAAAGAACTGCTGTAATTTTATAAGAGGACAGGCCAGGCACAGCGGCTCATGCCTGTAATCCGAGAATGTTGGGAGGCCGCAGCAGGAGGATTGTTGAGGCCAGAAGTTTGAGGCTGCAGTGAGCTATCCGTGATCACACCACTTCACTCCAGCATGGGTAACAGAGTGAGACTCTGTCTCTAAAAATAATAATAAGAAGAATAAGAAGAAAAAGAAAAAGATAAGCAATCCAATTTTTAAAATGGTCAAATGCTTTAACAGACATTTCACCAACAAAGATAGACCAATGATAAGCCCATGAAAGTATGCTCACCATCATTAATCATTAGAGAAATGCAAATTAATACCACAATTAGATAACATTACTTACCAACTAAAATAGCTATACAAATATGAAAGATAAACAATACCAAATGTTTGGGGAGGAAGTAGAGAACCTGAACCCTCATACATTTCTGATGTGAATGTAAAATTCTAGAGCTACTTAGCTTCTTAGAAACTCAAATGAAATTTACCATGGCACCCAGCAATTTCACTCCTAGGTATCTGCCGAAGCAAAATGAAAATCTATGTTTACATAAAGGCTTTTTCACAAATGTGCATAGCAGCATTATCCATAATAGTTGAAACTGGAAACAAACCAAATGTCCTTCAATTGGTGAATGGATAAATGAATGTGGTATAAACAAATAATAGAATACTCTTCAGCAATAAAAAGAATAGAATTCTGATACATGCTCCAACATGGATTAATCTCAAAAATATGCTAAGTGCAAGTAGCCAGACACAAAATGCTAAACATTGTATGATTTCATTATTGTGAAATGTTTAAGGAAAGAAAGACAAATTTATAGTACAAAAAAGCGTATCCGTGTTTATCTAGAGCTGAGACTGGGAGTTGGGATTCATTGCAAATGAGTTTGATGAAATTTCTGGGGATGATGGAAATATTTTAAAACTAGGTAGTGGCAATGATTGAATGACTATATAAACTTAAAAATCATTGTATTGTGCACTTATAATGGTGAATTATACAGCATAACATTATGCCCCAGTAAATGTCTTAAAAGATAAGCTTGTATGTTAAGAAATTTGTTTAAAAACAAGGAAAAATATGTGATCATAATGAAGTAGGAGAATTAGCTAATAAATATATATGGAATTAAAAAAAATATAGCCAAGGAATAAGTTCCAGTATTTGATACACAACAGAGCAACTATGATTAATAATGATTTATTTTGTATTTAAAAATAACTGGAAGAGATGATTTGGAATGTTCCTAACACAAGGAAATTATAAATGTTTGAGGTAATGAACATCCCAGTTACCCAGATTTGATCATTACACATTGTATTCTTATATCAAAATGTCACATGTATGCCATAAATATGTGAAACTATTATGTATCCATAAAAATTTAAGAAATTAAAAATTAAAAACTTAAAGACCAATGGTAGATGTAATTTGACAAATATCAATAGGCAAGCAAAAAAAAAAAACCAAAATAAACTACATTACGGATTAGAAGATTGTGAAATATTAATGTTACTCCAATGTTAAGAAAATTTAGGAACCATGAAGAAGAAAAAATAACTCCTATCAAAGTTCGGAAAAACATTAAAGAAAATTTATAATTACAAATAAATAGATAGGACCTGATATTTTTATGGCTTAATTGTTTCTTAGTATAATGATAAAATAGGTTATTGCACTGTTATTAAAGTGAAAGACCATTAGAACAGATGACACTCAGCTTTGTTCATTTTATAAAGAACCTTACTACCAATAACCTGGTGAAGAATGCACACAATGAAAACTATAAACCAGTTTTACTCATGATTAAAAATGCCAACATTGCAAATAAATTAAAAGTATATCAAATTTAACAATGCAATATGAATATTGTGATCAAGTTTAATTTATTCCAGAAGTGTAAGGATTTTTATACAATCGAAAAAATATTAATGACAGTATAATTTATAAAAGAAAATTAGAAGAGGAAAATATAATTACATAAAGAATTCCCAAAAATAATTTGATTCAATCTAGTACCCATTCAGTGAATAAAGTTCTTGGTTAATAGATGTGGCTGGCTTAATTAGATATTTACCTGGAAAACAAAAACAAAACTGATGACTGTTTATTATATTCAACAATAATTTTTTTTTTAGAGGGGAGCTCATCCTGGATATGAACCAAGGGCCTCAGTAATAATTTTTAAATGGGTTAAAAATCTAAGTGCAAATTATATATGTTAATTTTGTTCTTATGTATAATAGACATGCTTTATATTTAGATTTATATGCATATAATGTAACTATATATATATAAATATATATATAAATATATAAATATAAATATATTTTGTATTAGCCAATTCCTGATGCTACAACAAATCTTTAGACTCGATAATTTATACATAATAAAAATTTATTTCTCATAGTTCTGGAGGCTATGGAGTCCAAGGTCAAGGATCCAGTAGCTTTGGTGTCTGATGAGGGCTACCTCCCTGCTTCAAAGATGGAGGAGCTTTCTCACTGTGCTGTCACATGGCAGAAGGAGGGGAATGCTATGTCCTGGTGAAAGGGGCCAATGGATTCTTTGAACCTTTATAAAGCCACTAATCCAACTTAATTACTTCTGCAAAGGCCTCATCTCTTAATATCACTACCACGGGGATTAGGTTTCCACGTGAGTTTTGGAGGAACACATTCAGCTCATGCTGCATATGTCTTTATTTTTAAAAACTAGAAGAATCTATTTGTATAACATTATTATGGCAAAATTTTTCTTAACCAAGGCAGGACTTTAACTACATAAAATATACATAAAAATATAGACTGTACTATAAACAGAGTAAAAGGACAGTAAGTTAATTAGAAAAAATGTTTTATTTTAAATGACAAGGTATTAATATCCTTAATACATGATAAGCTTCTAAAAATACCAAGAAAAACAAACAATTCATCAGAAAAATGGAAATATAATTTACAGAGAAGGAAAATATCTAGGCAATAAAGATACGACTTGCAATCCTATTTACAATCAGGGATATATGAAATAAAATAATGGCTACCTTGTATCACCCTTTAGATGAACGAAATGGCAGGCAGTAGGTATAGCACCTAGTGTAATTGAGTATATAGGGATGCAGATTTTGATAGAAAACAAACTAGAAGTCTCTATTCAAATTAAAATTCAACCCAGAATTTCACTTTTATAAACCTATCTCACAAATATCAAACAGCACTACATGTAGATATATAATCAAAGATTTTTTAGTGTTAAGTGCATTAGTAAACAATGACAAGAAAAATGAATCTGAAAACAACTTGAGTGTCCCTCAAAAGGCTAACTCTGAAATACTGTGGTAGAATCATTCCATGGGGTATTATGTAGCTTTTAAAAGGAATGAGTGAGAACGATCTATTGTTCTAAAGAGACAGGATGTTACAGACACATAAAACACTTGGATAAAGTGAGAATGCTACATGTCAGTCTGGTTATACTTCAGGGAGTGAGAAAGGAGGGCAAGAGGTAAAATATTAGCTTTTTCTTTTAGCTCTGTACCTATCATTTGTTGCAAACAACGTAACACTTTAAAAATCTAATAATAGAAATTTTAAAAAATAGAAGACTATTGAGTGTTTAATTATATTTCATAGAATGATTATCCCTGAGTCATATTACTGCTAGGTACAGAATTATAGAGCAAATTTCTTAATAGTTAATTAGAATCACTTTCTTCTATTTTTAAGGTTAATCCTATAAATTCTTTTCTGGTAACAGCACTGTTTCCCACACCAAATATTTAACAAGGGAGATGCAAATATAATATTAGTTAAAACACAAAGCAATACAACAGCAACCAAATAATTCCAACCTCCAGTAACAACTCAGTTTAGAGAAGAATGTTTACATCTTCAGAACAAAAGCATTTTTTTTTCTGAATTTCTAACCAATCAAAATCTGTGTATTCTACAGGGAAACCTGTGATATTATTTCCACAAAACTGCCCTTTACTGTTTTTGCCTCTATCAAATCTCCCAAGCATTAATATTTTTCTATGTACCAGTTAAAAATATACTAATATAATTTATTAACTGTGTGTGCTTTGTATTATCCTGACATCTCTAATCTTCTTTATGCTGGAGCCCAACTAATATCCCTTTAGATCCTAAGTGGTGTCAAGAGAGTGGGAGAGGTTTAATAAAAACCTACATGAAACTCGGGAGTCGTTTCTATCAACTAAAATACCTAATTACTCAATGTAAATCACATGATATTCTACTCAAGTGGGTCTATTTCTTTTTATTATTTTAGAATTATACTGCTTTGTTTTATTCGTATAGATAGTTGCTACACCTGGTTTAAGTAGTTTCAACTGTTTGCAAATGACCTGGAAGGGCCAGCGTTTTGAATTTTGCTAAGATTCAAATTCTCATTTCATAATGTAAAGCTGAGATACAAGAAAGCCACTTATTGAGTGAGTGTAGTTGATAACCCAACATTCATGTCTCATTTTGATTCTGCATTGCTGTATGTATTTGTGAATAAGCAGCAATGCTAACGAGAAAATAAAAACCCTTTGTGAAGATAGACAAACTCAGGGGACCCTAGGGGCTCATTCTTTTCCTTCTTTTAGCTGCTTAGAATAAGCTGGCTCTGCAGGTCTGAGTTAGAACAATGAAAAAACCTGCTGTTACCAGCCATTGAGGCACAGGTTACCATTTCCTTAACCTTTTCACATCGTCATTTAGAGAACCCTTGCCTCTCTTTCTCTATAAATGGTATACAGAGATATTTGGGGGGCCAGAGTCTCTTTCCTGGAGCTCTTCCAATGGTGTGTCCAATGCAGCTACGCCTGTCAGGCCAAAGCAAACCTCTCTGTGGCCTAAGGACAGCTTTAGGGTCATGTGTCTCTCTGCTACTTCCACATCTGTAGGCTTTCTCTATTCCACCCTAGTTTACCTTTACATGGATGGTGCTAATCTACATTCTCTTTTGTCTTTGTGTGGAAAACGGCCTTAGGAGGGAAAACCAAGTGCTAGAGCGGTAGAGCAGATCTTACAGATTTCAGATTCTTGAACAGCATATGGATATACTTCGAGAAGAAGGCTGAAATGCTATTCTTTGGATTCCTAGATAACTAGTAAGCTGAGTAGCTTATACGCTCTCCTTTATGAATGAGGAAGATTTCTACGTACTGCTATGGGTTGTACTCAAGGATATATTATTAAATGAAAAAAGCAAAGAAAAGAACCATATATATAGATATCTAGTATGCTACCTTTTGTACAAAAAGTGGTGAAGCAATACATATATACATATAATTGCATTTGCCTAAAAAATACTAAGAAAATAAGCAATAAGAGTGCCTAAAAGTGTATGTGTTCACGTGCACAGAAGGGGGAGACTGGAGCAGAAGGCAGCGGAGGTAGTGAGATTTCCCTTTGTGTGTTATTGTACGTAGCTTCAGCTGCTGAATTCTTTGAATGTCCTACCTGTTAAAAAATTAAATCGAAGCTAAGCAATCAGTAGTACGTTCTCTTCTTCTTAAGATGTTCTAGGCTAAAAAAATATTAAATTCTGAACATTTTCAGGATGCAGTAGTGCATTCTAAAATTCTAAGTTTGATAAAATGATAAAAATATAAAATAAAATAAGCACTAAATAAATAAATTCTGTGTAAAGTTCTATAGTTGACTGAAAAATTATTGTCTTGCATAACCATGGAAATAAGATATAAGTAAGCATTTATGTAATCCGATCTGAATTTTTCAAAAATGCTTGGCCTAGTTGTGATAAATTTCATTTTGCTCTCAGTTCTATGCATAAACTGTTGGAAGAGCTTTTAGAGATGCTGCAGTAAAAAAGGAAATCACAGGAATGCAATAAAATGTAGTGAAGTCATGCTATAATGTAAATAAATTATCTTAACAAAAAAATTATCCAACAAAAAAATTGAATCTTATCATAGTATATTGTTATTTTGTTTGCATTCAAAAGTCCCACGAGAGGAAAACGTTCTAATCATTAGATCATAAGGCATATTTTAAACTTATAATCAAGTTATTATTTATATTATAGCCATCTTTTTAATTAAGCAACTAAATCAAGATTATATTTCTACATTAGAACTGACATGTGGTTTAAAGTTTAAGATATATCAGACTGTAAGAATTGTAACATATATATTTTTAAAATTCACATTAAAATGTTGAGATGACAAAGAGAATGGAATAAGTGGAAAGAGCTGGTCCTGGAACCACCTGGAGTTAAGGTATTACTTTAGCAGTTTAATTGGGATCCCAGTGGTCAGCCCCTCCCTCTGTTCCTCAGAACTTCTTCTACAGAAATGTTTTAAAAGGAATTAGAGGAAGTAATGAAGCATAAGAAAGACATTCCATTTATCTCTGTTTAAGTTATTGTAGTCATTTAAATTAAATTTGATTTGTAGTAGCTTTAAACATTTTAGTTTTGCTTAATTAATTGTAAGTAGAAACAAGATTTGTGACAGAACTACTCTGCTTAATAGACAGAGAGATGATATATTTAACTACCAAATTAAAAAGTGACAGCTTACTTTATCGGTGCCGTAAGTTCTTTTCCTGGGACCTATTTTAACTTTTCAGGAATAAACTTTAAAAAGGAAAATTATGGACCATTTAGCCCTCTACAAAATTACAAAAACATGGTTTTGATTTTTTAAAAGTATGTCTCTTTCTATTTCATCAGCTCTTGCTTCATATCTTAATAACAAGTTTTAAAAACACTGAAATAACTCCATACATTTTTGGTACTATAAGCATACAAGTATTTCAGTCAATAATGCATATATATTCCAATTTTTCAGGATAGCAAATTTCTCTTAAATGGTTTATATTTTAATGAGTTCCGTAATAATGGTGGTGATGTAGTCTATTAGGAAAAAATGAGCACATACATATTAAAATACTTGCAAATAAAATACTCAACATTTTGTATATTATGTTGTCAGAAACTCAGGTTGTATAACTGCTTAAAATGGCTTGTTATTCTGGAAATAGAGCCAGTGAACAAAAACACTTGGTACAACTTACAAAATGTTATCACCATCTTAAAAAAACAATCCTTTTAACTTTCCCTCCTCTGCAATTCATTTTTTCTTTCCATATGCTTGTCTTATTATTTTTATAGTCCTCTCTTTTTTCTTAGAAAATTTCTACAAGTAGTATCTATAGAATTAGAATTGAATGAAGAAAATAGTACCAAAAATAAATGTTATGTATTGTTCTCAAATCTCTAATCCTTGAAATGTCTTTGAAATATGTCATTTTTTACCTGTGATTTATGGTCATTTAGTTATTGTCAAAGTATCACAGAAAGAGGTTCATGTTGCAGCTGAACAGACATTGTTTAAACCACATCTCAAAATTGGCTCTATTCTTTGAACTTGATCTATAGATTCAGTTTAATCCCAATCAAAATCTCAGCAAGTTATTTTATGGATATTGACAAACTGATTTGACAGTTTATATAAAGAGTTAAAAGATCTAGAATAGCCAACACGATATTGAAAGAGAAGAACAAAGTTGGAGGACTGCCATTTCCTGACTTCAAAACTTACTATGAGGTGCAGTAATCAAGACAGTGTGATACTGGTGAAGGAATAGACAGATAGGTCAATGCAATAGAATATAGAACCCAGAAATAGACCCACAAAAATAAAGTCAACCGATCATTGATGAAAAAGCCAAGGCAATACAATGGAGAAAAGATGGTCTTTTCAACAAATGGTTCTGAAACAATTGGACAGCTACAAGGAAAAAAAAAGAATCTAGGCACAGACTTTGCACTCTTCACAAAAAGTAACTTAAAATGGATCACAGACTTAAGTATAAATGCAAATCTATGAAACTTCTAGAAGATAACATAGAAAATCTGGATATCCTAAGGCTTGACAATGACACTTATTAGGTACAACATCAAAGGCACCATCCATGAAAGGAAGAATTGATAAGCTGGACTTTGTTAAAATTTAAAATTTCCGCTCTGTAAAAGATACTCTCAAGAGAATAAAAAGAGAAGCCACAGACTAGGAGAAACTCTTTGTAAAAGATTTATCTGATAAGAACTATTATTCAAATTATACAAAGAACCCTTGAAACTCAACAATAAGAACACAAGCAACTTGATTAAAAAATTGGCCAGAGACCTTAACAGACACCTCACCAAAGAAGATATGCAGATGAAAAATAAGCATATGAAAAGATGTTCTACATCATATGCCATCAAGGAAATATAAATTAAAACAAAAACGACTAAAATCTACACATCTATTAGAATGACCAAAATCCAGACCACCAACAGCGCCAAATGCTGGTGAGGATGTAGAGAAACAACTCTCATTCTTTGCTGGGGGGAATGCAAAGTGGTATAGCCACTTTGGAAGACACTTTACTTTCTTGCAAAACTAACGTATTCTTTCCATATGATCCAGCAATTGTGTACCTTGTTATCTATCCAAAAGATTTGGAGACTATGTCCACACAAAAACTGCACACAGATGTTTATAGAAGCTTTATCCATAATTGTCAAAACTTGAAAGCAACCAAGATGTCCTTCAATAGGTTAATGGATAAATAAAGTGTGGTTTAGCCAGACAATGAAATATTATTCTGTGCTAAAAGCTAAAAGCCATGAAAATACATAGAGGAACCTTAAATGCCTATTGTGTTTTGGAAAAGGCCAACTAGGGAGATGGTCAAGAGAAAAGTAATTGCCAGGGCTTGGTGGTAGGAGTGAGTAGGGAAGCATGAATAGGCAGAGCATGGAGATTTTTTAGACCCATGAAACTACTTTGTATGATACTAGAATGGTGGATATATGTCATTATAAATTTGTCCAAACCCATAGACTGTACAACATCAGGAACGAACCCTAAAAACCATGAACTTTGGGTAGTAATGACATGTCAGTGTAGGTTCGTGAATTGTAACAAATTTTCCCCTGTGGTGGGGACGTTGATAATGGGGCAGGCTAAGAATATGTCAGGGGCAATGGATGTATGGGAAATCTCTGTACTGTCTGCTGAATTTTCCTGTGCTGTAAAAATGAAGTCTATTAAAAACAAATGGCTCTATCAGTTCTTAGCAGAATAATATGGGATAAATTTTCTTATCTTTGACTTTTTGTGAGTCTGTACTATGGGGATAGTGCTACCAATGACTGATGCATAATAATCAAATTTTTTCCCACTCTTTTCAATAGTTTAATAAACTGATGCCTGGCTAGGGATTGTTAAATTGTAGAGATGACGTTTGTTAAACTTGGCACAGTACTAAACATTCATAGGCTTTGGTAGGGAGAGCTAAACAGCTAGTTGCATGGACAAGATGTTCAGTGTACTGTACTGATAAAAAATAGGTGCTGTGGTGTAGTTTATGGAGAACTGAAAGAAGTCAAAGAGCAATTTCACAACACTGTCAGAAGGGAGGCCGTGCATTTCAAACCCCCTCAAGAGAAGCATTTAGTACATTGGGAAAAAAAATCTTGTTACTAAGTGTTAGACACTAATGTAGCTAATAGAATACCATGCTATTATAACTAAACTCATTGGAAAATAAGGGATTTAAATAATGATTTTATATTTTAATTTATACTAAGAAATGTAACTCCCAAGAAAGCTTACAAATTTCCACCAGTTTTACCTATACTTTTCTACTCATAGGAAAATTACACACAAGATGCCAAATTATCAGAAGATTGTTCGATGAACCCAGACCATTAAGAGCAGTTGATTATATGTGGACTTCATTGATTATATCAGTTTTAGTAACCTGGGGTATCCATCTTCTCTGTAAGAAAACACCTGTCTCAAAATATACATTATTATCAAGTTCTAAGCAATACTGTTTAAATATATGTGTGTGTATATATATATATATATATATATATACACATATATATGTATTTCAGAATATTATGGTGATACAAATATTTAGGTTACATATATTGCCTTTGCCCTGCCCTAGTCAGAGCTATAAGAATGTCCATCCCTCAGGGGTGCGCACCACACCCATTAGGTGTGGATATACACATCCCCTCCTCCCCTGCAATATTCGAATTGCATTGGACAGCGTTTTTGTTCTATTAGTTTTTACAGTGACTCCTTATGTTCAATTTTAAATCAACCCTCTTATCTTTGACATTTTAGAAATATTTTATCACTATCACAGAATAAATGGTTTCTCAAAGTTCACATAATCAATCCACTGGAGTTCTACAAGAAAATCATAAAACTTTATACTTATCTGTACCTCATCCCTTAAAATACTACTTAAATTATGTTTTGAATCAAGCTAATATAAATTTATTTTAGACTTCAGTAACAATTGTATGTTGATTTTACATTTTAACTATAGTTTAATAATCTGAGGGCAACTTCTATTTTAATTACAAATTCTGAGGAGTCTTTGCTGTTCTCTGTATCAATAACAATATTCTTAAGTATACATTTATAACCTCATAAATTCCTGAAATTTAAATATTAAACTAGTTAATATTAAGAAAACGATACTTCAATTAAAAGTTTTCTCTGAAAATGTTCTATCTAAATGCTTTTAGATTATCATCTCCCTTTACCCCTGCTTCTCCTCAGCTACCATCACAATGAATAGCGACAATAAAATCCCTTAATAAAAAACACGAAGAAGAAAGACCTAAATTAAGAGAGAAGATACTCTCCATCAACTATCCAAGGGATTAAAAAGAAAAGTCAAGATTACTTCTGTTGTAACAAATTGTTTGAAACTATCAACTGACACTTTCTCGCATAGGAGTTGAAAAATGAGTTGGTTGTATTTATTTTTTAGCTATGCGGTATGGGATTTGCAGAGTAGGGCAGAATATTCCTGAAGAGCTATTCTGGTATGTTGTTCAACAGTGACCAAGAGTCATAAGTCATTTTATTACAAGGAAAGAACAAACACATGGATACAAATGGAACCCCCAATACCTAATGGCGTTAGGGATAGGGATTAAATCGTTAAAAAGAGCAAATTATAGAAATTGTGGCATATATATATATATATATATATATATATATATATCTGTTCCCAGGGTTCATTGTAAGTAGTATAAAATGTTAAGAGACTGAATTTTTACCTTTTTTTCTCTTCTTTGCTCTTGAATCGTTCACACCTTTGAAATGTATCTAAAAAGTTACCTTTCTCAGAGTTCACTATAACTCAAAGATACCACCACATTGGTATTTATTATACTCCTAAATAATGGAAAGGAGGAGGAGGTTTAACTAAATAAAATCACACTTCTTCTAGCTCCCTGCTTTTGGTGTGAAAATTTGAAGGAAGAAGAGTAAGAAATAGGATATCTCTTTAGGACTTCTAGGCTTTCTTTGTGTTGCTTGGGAATGAGTTAGCTATACTTTTGGTTCCTACTCTGTGCTCACAAAGGGAGCAGCTGCTCTAAAGCTTAGCTTCTCCCAAAGGTCCATAGCTGCTTTAATGGCTGTTATGCAACGCCCCAGACAGGAAGCGTGTAATTACGAGATACTCATATTCACTACTGAGGCCACTTTCCCCCCATTGCAATATGTCCAGTTGATCTTCCCTTTACAAAATCGCCAATTAAAAGGAGAGCAGGAAGAAGGCAATGTCCCTTTACTGAAGTTCAACCCACAGTATTCCATCCTCGTATGATACAAACATCATCCCAGGGGTGACTCAGACTGGATTTCTGCATACCACCGCTGGCCCGGCTGTCTCTCAGTTTCCCCCAGAGCTATGCAATGCTTGCAGTTTCTGCCTGTGTCCTTCGCTTGACAAATATGACACATTGAGAGGGACAGTTATGATGTTCTATTATAATATGAGAAATACTGTAATTTAAATCTGTTGAATATTTTTACAGAAATATATATGGGGGAAGGTAGAAAAAAAAAATCCTCACTCTCAAAATTTAAAGTTGACTTGGAAAACCTGGAAAGCTAGAGTTAGGAAAACTCTGAACATACATAAACAGGTGTTCTTTGAACTCATTAGGAGGTTATGTTATTAATAATAAATCAGATCAAGAATATTATAGTCAAAGAGGGGCCTTTCATTTAACAGAGAAGACTCCTAGTCAGTACATGGTCGTAAGCCATTCATATGAGATACGAGCAGCTCTCAGGGGCTGGAACACAATGCCAGCAAGGTATAAATGGCATCGGGGATAGTCTTGCCTATAAATATTTTCAAATTTATAGCCTTGGGTCTGAAGAACATATTGTGTGAGGAAATACAGTGTGAATAAATGGAAATTGTGCTCCACTTGAGTAAGAAAGGGGAAAATATAGTTTTATTTCTTGCCTAACATTTCTGCATCATGATATCTCTAAGTGTGCAGCCATAAATCTCAGATGAATCTCAGGAAATGGCGTGAAAGATTTCATTGCTAATCTGTCAGATTTTAGAATTCCCCTCCATCAGTCAGTAAGAGAAAATCACACAGGGCAGAAGCAAACAATATGACCAGAAAGCCTGGGGGGAACGTGGGCTTTTCTGGTCATTTAGTGCAGAAATTTGAAATTGTGAAGAAATAAAGGTTAATTTTAAATTATTTTCGTTTGGAGACAGTACTGTGTAAAGGTCCAGATGTTTGGTCATTGTCCGTAAGTCCTGTAAATAGGGTTTTGATCATTAAATGGGCAAAATACATACAGAATTACCATAAATAGGCCTGCTATTATTTTCTCTGCCTCAACAAAACTAAAATTTAACCATATGAAAACACTTTTCTTTGGCCCTTATGGATTGTTGGTTATATGGTATTATATCATTGGTCGAAGGTATTCACTATTCAAAGGTGGTTATCTTATCTGTGAAATAAGAATTATAATGCTGAAATGTGGTTTGGGGCATTGAGATAATACAGGTAAAGCAAATTGCCAGATTCCTGATCCATATTTGTTACTCAGTAAGTACTAAGATTATTCTTGATCTAGGGCTAAAGTTACACACTTTCTCTTTAAAAATAAAAATTTGAAATTAAACATACATGCATATGTATATATGATTTTTTTCGTATATTTTTCTAAGACTATGCAGGATTTCTATTTTGTATCTTTGGAGTGATTTTGTCCCTTTACTTAGATTCAATAATTGTTATTATTTTACCTTATTTGTTTTCTCTCCTTTTATATAGATAGATATCATTTATCACCATCCCCATATCCATGCACAAACATATTTTTGCCGAATAATGCATTTGAAAAAAATTAATGACATTCTCCAAAATAACCTCAATATTATCACACTAAAGAAAATTAATATTTATATTGTTTTATTTAATGTACGGTTCATCCTCAAATTATATTTTTAAGTTTTTAAATTTTTTCTAGTTTTTTTCCTCTGGATATAATGAATTCATACATTGTGTTCTGTTGTTGTCTGTCTTTGGTTTTCTTTAATCTAAATAGTCATACCACTATTTTTCTCCTTATAATAGGATTAAGCATATTTTGAAAAAATGCAATAGAGGTGTTGTTGTATCCTCATTGCATTGCCTCAGGAGGCCCATCACAGCAGTGGTCTGCTGGAGAGCTGGTTGCTAAAAAATCTCAGGAATTTCTGAGCTAGTTGTTAAGCAGTCATTCAAAATTAATTTATGTGCACTAATAATTAAATAATATATATTAACAAAAGGTGACACATATTTATTTTATCCCTTCCTAATTATTTTATCATGTTTACGTATGTCATGGTGAAAATACAACACAATTGTGTGTTGCATTCCTCTCTTCTAAACTCTGTCGTCAGTGATGGCACACAGATAGCCTGAAATAGGCCACTGTGGATTACTTCTAATCAGAGCTTGGTTTGTGGTACTGTTGGTTTATCAGGAAGTAACGGAGAAATATTAATGATGTAGGTTAGATTTGTAAATATGCTGTGTCTGTAATAATTACATTGTGAATAATGCAAAAAATGAAGAAATAGCTTCTCAGTGTTTGAAAACTATTATCTAATTCAGCAAAGAAGTAGCTCTAGTCATTGATGGCCCAGTTAAGTTCTGGCACACATCTTTGTTGTTTCATTTTGGTCTTATTCATTAATGTAAACAAACATATCAACCAACATCCATGTTGGAATTATACTCATTCATCAATTACAACCATAGTCTACTTTAATATGACAATTTGCCAATATCACTGAAAATATTCTTTGAGGATCTATTGGTTCATGCCGTTTACAATAAAGAATACTATACATGCTATTATTCTTTGTAAATTGTATGTTACATATCATTTGCATTAATATTTGTAGTAAATATTATGTAAGTATTATGTTCTTTTATATAACACATGTTTTCTAGAGTCAGTTGTTAAACATTTAGCAGAACCCCACTGTATTTAAGTTATTTTGTCCCAGTATTGATAGCTTTTACTTGGTAAGGGTTGTGTCTGCCAGATGTCTGTATTGTAAAGGAACACTTTTCCCTTTGTGCTTAATAAATAATCTGTGAAATGGTACTTAGAAACCATATTAATAACCTGTTTTTTAACAACACTTTCACCCAATGGATTTAGCATCCATTGATGATTCTTGTTTGAATAAATTATTACATTTCTGATTGTAAAATAAGTAATTTTGACGAA